>OVAY01000020.1:84208-145114 GCA_900406395.1 Kernera saxatilis
TCTTTGTAGTCATTCATGGGCGGTTTGGCTGTAGCTGGTGCTCTAACCTCAACACTTAGGCTAATAACTAAAGCAGCCTTTGAGAACTCAAAGGGCCGTCTACGAAAAGGAGCAAGTGAGTTTTACATATTTCTAGGAGATCTCAAATCTGAAAAGTTCAATATTTTTAAAGTGTTTAAACGTTTCATTTCTTTTTTTTTTTGCTTTACTGTTTTTGTTTTTCCTTTTTGCAGTGATATTCTTAGCAATCTCAACGTTCATAGAATTCCTCTGTCTGATGCTATACGCTTACGTGTTCCCAAAACTTCCCATCGTTAAGTATTACCGAAGAAAAGCTGCTTCTGAAGGATCCAAAACTGTTGCTGCTGATCTTGCTGCTGCTGGTATCCAAAACCAATCAGATTTGGTAACTCCAGATTCCTCAAGAATCTTTCCTTTCTTGGTTTCTTTTACAAGATTCATCAAGAATCTATCTTTCTTGATTCTTTTTTGTTTCAAGATTTTTCACGCTGAAACATTGTTTAATATCCTGATTTCTCTACGCAGAGTGATGATGATTCCAAGAATCAAAGACTAAGCAAGAAAGAGCTATTGCTTCAAAACATAGACCATACAATGAATCTATTCCTCATCTACGTTTTGACATTATCCATTTTCCCCGGGTTCTTATACGAGAACACGGGACAACACGGCCTAGGCGCTTGGTACGCGCTTGTCCTAGTAGCCATGTACAATTTTTGGGATTTGGTCGGGAGGTACATGCCGCTGGTGAAATGGCTGAAGGTTGAGAACAGAAAAGCCCTAACGGTTGCGGTTTTGTCGCGTTATCTCCTCATTCCGGCGTTCTACTTCACCGCGAAATACGGTGATAAAGGATGGATGATTATGCTCATTTCTGTTTTGGGAATAACTACTGGACATCTCACTGTTTGCATTCTCACCATAGCTCCTAAAGGATACAAGGTAAATCACTTCTACTTGATTGTTTCTTTGTTGATTGTGTTTCATTTTTACATATTAATATTTATTCATGGTTTTGTATTTTGTGAAGGGTCCAGAGAAGAATGCGTTAGGGAATTTGCTGGTGATTTTTGTATTAGGAGGAGCACTTACAGGAATTTCTTTGGGTTGGTTATGGCTTATTGGTAAGAAAAATGCCTTGTGAGTTCACATCACCAATGATTTATAACTAGACCGATCTAATTAAAACCCGTCACAACATCCTTTGTTTTGTGCAATTAATTACGATGAATCCATCCAATGGTGGCTAGAGTCTAACTGTTTAGTCATTGGAAAAAAAAACGAGAATACTAAACTTGATGTCAAGCCAATGCTTCACCAACTTGTCAAGTTAAGTTTCAATTGTCTAACTTCACCGATGCTCTATCTATTCCAGTTTTTTTTTTTTTGGGGTCACGTACGTACGACTAGTTTAGACCCATCTGGTCATCACATTAATTACTATTTTCTAAAATCTAAAATAATGTTTTTGCATGTGATGATTTTGATTAAAATATGCATTCAAACGGTACTTGTATAATAATTTACAGACAACTACTGTATTATTTTTTATTCATATAAAATACGAGGAATATTCTAAAACACCAAAAAAATATATGTTTTCCAAAAACAGTATGATATTTCTAAAGGTTATGTTTGTGTGATATTTTTGTGATAAAAAAAGGAAAAAAATATACATGTGATACTTTAATTGATTTGAAAATCTGTATGGGATTTATAATCCCGTGAATTTTAATTAGTATTTGTAAAGCCCTAGGTTTTTCCTCGGATTTAAGTATTTGTATTTTTAACATAGAAATCCTTCCAAATCTACTAAAATCTATTATAAAATCAAATTCATAGTATTGAATAACAAGTGATTTGAATTAGTATTTATAAATCATAAAACTAATAACACAAGATTTAAATATGGATTTTAAAATCATAAAACCAATAACATTGGATTTGGTTTAAATTTTTAAATCTATTAAAATACACAAACTAATATGAAAAAGGAGTATAATTTGGTAATTTTGCAGACGAAAATATGTAATTCTATTCCTCAAAGATATGTGGATATTTATGAATTTTCTTGGGGAAAGTTTTGCTTTCAGACTACAAATCTACACCGTCTTTTAGTCGAACAAATATAGAAACTTTGAATTCTTTCATCTTTTCTTTTTGATTCTGTTTCTTTTTCTTTCTTCTGAGTCTTTTTTTATCCTCTCAAATTCGCTGTCAAACCTATTATTACTTTACTCGCTCATCTCCATGTTTTAGGAATCTTGTTTTGAATCTACATGAAAGATTTGCTCGTAATAAAATCAACAACCTCGTTGACTCTGCAAAATCCTCTTTAAGTTCCAAGTAAGTATCTGTAGCTTTTGCTCCACCAAAAAAAAAAAAAGAAAAATAAATTGTGTTTGTGTTCGATCCAGTTCTTGAATCTTGAAACAGAGTTATGTTCTTTTGAGCTCTCTGTAACTATTTGAAAATGGCTGATGGATACGAGAACCAAGCTCCTGAGAAGCTTCAGGTTAGTTTCCACAATACTCAGAACTCAGATCCAAACAAAGCTTTCATTGTTCTTCTGAATTTAAAACAAAAATATTCTTGTTTATGTCTGAATTAAAAAAAAAAAAAACAGGGGAAGTGTCAAGCAATGGTTATTTGCAGTATTCTTGGAATCGGAGCTCTCGTTTCTTGGAACAGTATGCTCACTATCGCAGATTACTACTACAAAGTTTTCCCGGTTCGGTTTCTGTTTCGGTTCGGTTAATTCCCAGATTCATAATTGGTTTTTGAAATCTGGTGTTATGTTTTGGTTATTTAAGAAAAAGTTGAAAACTTTTTGTTTCTTTGTAGGATTATCATCCTTCAAGGGTACTAACACTTGTATACCAACCCTTTGCACTTGGAACAATTGTGATTCTCGCATACCACGAATCTAAAATCAATACCCGAAAACGTAACCTGATTGGTTACATTCTATTCACAATATCGACATTCTTGCTGATAGTCGTAAGTAGTAATTAAAGTTTTAATCTTTCATTAATATTTTCTATGGAATTGGATTTTGATTATAGACTCAAGACTAAACTCAAAAACAGTTGGACCTGACAACAAAAGGACATGGTGGAATCGGACCTTATATCGGTTTATGCGCAATCGTTGCTTCTTTTGGCCTCGCGGATGCTACCGTTCAAGGAGGAATGATTGGTGATTTATCATTGATGTGCCCTGAACTCATGCAGGTTTATCAATTTGTAACAGATATTCAAGATCTCGGTTTAGATTAAACAGATTTGACTAGAGAATACATCNTCTTTGTAGTCATTCATGGGCGGTTTGGCTGTAGCTGGTGCTCTAACCTCAGCGCTTAGGCTAATAACTAAAGCAGCCTTTGAGAACTCAGACGATGGTCTACGAAAAGGAGCAAGTGAGTATTAAATTTTTTGAAAGAAATCTAAATGGCTTCCAAGTGTTTAAGAACTTGATTTCTTGCTTTGCTGTTTTTGTTTTTCCTTTTTGCAGTGATATTCTTAGCAATCTCAACATTCATAGAGTTACTCTGCGTGATGCTATACGCTTATGTGTTCCCAAAACTTCCTATCGTTAAGTATTACCGAAGAAAAGCCGCTTCAGAAGGATCCAAAACTGTTTCTGCTGATCTTGCTGCTGCTGGTATCCAAAACCAATCAGATTTGGTAACGTCAGATTCCTGAAGAATCTTTCCTTTCTTGATTCTTCACTCTTTATCATTGTTTTAGCTTCTTGATTCTTCTATGTAGACTAATGATGATTCCAAGAATCAAAGGCTAAGCAACAAAGAGCTATTGCTTCAAAACATAGACTATGCAGTGAATCTATCCCTCATCTACGTTTTGACATTGTCCATTTTTCCCGGGTTCTTATACGAGAACACGGGACAACACGGCCTAGGCGATTGGTACGCGCTTGTCCTAGTAGCGATGTACAACTGTTGGGATTTGGTCGGGAGGTACACGCCGCTGGTGAAATGGCTAAAGATCGAGAACAGAAGAGGAATCACGTTTGCGGTTTTGTCGCGTTTTCTCCTCATTCCAGCGTTCTACTTCACCGCGAAATATGGTGATCAAGGATGGATGATTATGCTCATTTCTGTTTTGGGATTGACTAATGGACATCTCACTGTTTGCATTCTCACCACAGCTCCTAAAGGCTACAAGGTAAATCTATGTGGACCTTTTCCTAATTAGAGATTACGGATTTGACTGTTTATTTGAGTTTAAAACAATCAATCTAACATTTGTTCTGATTTTGTGAAAAAACAAAATTTTGTTTATGTTTTTGTGAAGGGTCCGGAGCAGAATGCATTAGGGAACTTGCTGGTGATATTTCTGTTAGGAGGAATATTTGCAGGAGTTGCTTTGGATTGGTTATGGCTTATTGGTAAGAAGAATGCCTTCTGATTACTCATCATCACGATGCACTTAAATTAATTGGAGATTAATCTGCTTTTTTCTTATTGGCCCAAAAATAATCCATTATTATTTGCTTGTAACATGCAAGTGTCATTATCATTTAAACCAAAGGATACTAAATTACATTTGTTATATATGTTAAAGAATCATTGTTCCTTTTACTGATAACATTTTCTCGCAACAAAGAATCAGCTGAAAACAAATGATAAACAAACCATAACACATGTTGAACCAGACATATTTTAGGGATTAACAAACCATAAAATTTTACTAATTAAAGATACAATTCACTTATTCTTCCATTTATATAACTTTACCGTAGTAAAAATATATATTTACGTTGAAATCATTCACTGTTTTTGTTGATTAATAGGTGTTAAGTCGAAACTCGTACATCCTTTTAGACTAGAGACCAGACCGAGTACATAATATGGTCTCTCTCGAAACGCAGTTTGAACATAACTCATTTGTAGATAAATAAAAAAATTAAGCGGACGATCATACATACCTTTTGTAAATGTTCCTGCAAAGTAGAAAAACATAATTGAGCGCAACGCTGGTGTAAATTGCTTTTAATCCATTCAACAATAGAAGAGAAACAAAAATAAAGTTACATCAACGCTGCACTCAATGATGTTCATTCAAACCCAGGAAAAGAAAAACATCTCTTTGCTATTTTCTACCGTTTTGGACATGAACACAATCGTTGTTGGCATTTATATAATACGTTGTGTTTGGTTTAAAAGCAGTACAAGGCTTGCCTGTACTATTGTGGATGACTTACCAACCGTACTTGTAGATCGTATTTTTTATGGGTTCCAAGTTTGTTTTTGTATTTTAATTTATGATGAATAATATGAAACTTGTAAACAAANTAAAAAAAAAAAAAAAAAAAAATTCATATTTAGTTTTCATGTGATAGTATTACAAAAACATTGTTTAAACTAAACCCAAGTTTGTGTTTATTCTAAAGATCGGTGTTCGTGTGTACTGCAACTTTGTGTACTACACGAGTTCATCACTACTTCAACGATGTCGGTTCTTTGTTTAACTCTTTTTCGGCTTTTTGGGACCAATCATTAATCATAAGTAGCTATAAGCCTTTAATTACTTAAATTGAATTCGAAGCAAATATTCTCTACTCTAGGCTCATCATCAACACATTTCCCTGTCATATTTGGGTATAGAGTTGGACACAGAGCGAATATTCTGTTAGCATTTGTTTTTTAAATATCATGGATATCTAATTTTATGATTTTCTTCAAAGATGTGCATTTTGGTAGGATCAGATTACCTGATCTGAGTTACCCAACTTTTTCGGATATAAATAATAAAAATTACTCGTTTGGGTCTGAATCATTTATTCAAACATGTAAGGGTAAAAATATGAATCGAATAATGTTTTTAAATTACCCAAAATTATCCACAATTATCTGAAAACTTGAATATGAATCCGACATTTGCCTAATCTAGTGAAGGAGGGTTTGGATAGCCATTTTAAATATTTGAATTACCCTTGTCCTATCGGATACCCTAATGAGTAATGACCCAACCCGTTTTTTAATGACACTTTGAATCATAATATTATATAGCCCATACGCGTTATTAATTTCGTTTCATCTGACTTGACGCGGATTCAATTCTAGTTTTTTTTTGTTTTGTCACCAGGTAGTAAAATTGTAGAACCTTTAAGTTAAAAATGAATAGTCATTCGATTTTTGATAAGGTCTCTGCTAGATAAATCGAATTGGACATCTTTAGATGAAAATTATCTTAAATATCTATCTGATGTCTTCCTAAAAGTTGTGACGGTGTGCTGAAAGTAAAGGTGATAGAAGCATCTATTGACTAAGGAGTCTAAATACAAAGCTAATCCAAGATTTTAAGCATATAACTGAAGCGTGATATAGCTCTCTCTCTCTCTCTCTCACGAATAAATGACGTAATATTCTGAGATCTGACCACACATCAATAGCCCATGTGATTACTGAACATATAAAGTCCATTTTCGGTTTTGGCGACATTAATTGATTCTTAGAATTTTATCATACTATTTGTGAATAAATTTGATTGGTTAATCAATTAGTCATTTAAGAAAACTTCACATTATTAACAGTTCTCCTATCAAGGTAATTTAATGGATAATTACTTTAGTCATATGGTAAGCATCCAATACTACAAAAGTGAGATTAACCCCTTAAGATATTGACCCAAAAAAAAAAAAAAAAAACCACTTAAGATAAACGGTAAAACTATAGAAATGAGTTTGGTCCAATATATGATTTATTAAAAGGTTAACAAGTAAAAGTTAGGTAAGTTTTTACTTCAAACTCTTAACACACATTAGCGTATTAAATTAAATATAACACAGAATTTTGAATGATTATTACTGAATCAAAAAACATTGTTGCTTTATAGGTGATATCTAGAGGTAGAGTTTGATATATAACTATAGTTAGATTTGATAGTTCATTCTAGTCTTAAATAAGTGTCTATTATAGACTATTAAATCGTTTTTTTTTTCTGTGGCATGAAAGATTTATAATATATATAAACACAATATAAAATAAAATGAAATGGTAAAATGTAGCTGTATATAAACGAAGACTCTTGGTGTTTGAATTAGTTTGGCAAAGCATATATGAAACTCCAATATTGACAAAAAAACAAACATTGGTCACACAAAAACACAAGTGTATACAAGGACAAAACGTGGGCTTTGTAAGGGACATGAAAAACGAAAACTACTTTTGGATTATGCAAAACCAGATTTGCCTTGTAAGTCTAAATGAATTCATATGCCACCGCCCAAATGCTTCTTACATGTCTTAACTTTATATGTTTGATTGGTATTTTTTCCATGGCCAATATATAGACTTCTATGTCTAGTTATCAAACATGACAATATAAAAGGCAGCCAAAGAGGAAAAATTAGTACTGTTATGAGATCACTATAGGAATTATATATATTTTGAATTTGTTAATTTTTAAAAAAATTATATTTTGGATTTTATGTTGAATTGTGATAGCAAAACAAGCAGTGCAGGATAAATAAATCAGAGGGAACAAACAGAACAAGTGTATTATTGCAAATTAAATAGATATATAAGATGGAATAAATAATGCAGAATTAGCAGAGCAAAAAGTGAATATTGTTCATAATAAATATGATGTGGAAATTTTAATTATCAAATTTTTGACTAAATTTTTCTAATATTTCGAATGTTAAAAGTAAAAGTTTATTGGTCGATAAAATTAATCCATACATCTTTTTTTTTTTGTCATCTGAAATTTTATTAAAAAGCCAAAGAAGAATACAAGGTGAAATTACAAAAGCTGATGGACTACATAAATATCCCTGGATACAGTACCCAAAAGAAGGTAGCATAGCCCTAAAAAACGGGGGAGCTGGTTAAAATCAAAACATTCGGTAAAACTAAATCTAAAGAAGAACAACCGCTAAAGAAAAATTACAATCCATACATCTTATAAAAGAAATGAAAGTTCTTCCAAAAACAAAAAAAAATTGTGAAGTCTACGTAAACGGCATTAGTATGCGCGCGGTTTAAGTAAATTTCACAAAATGTCAAAAAAAAAAGGAAGAAGGTAAAGTTCACAAAACATGACAAAAGTAGTATACACTATTGTATATTGTTTCGCATTTATTACAAATTAAATAAAATTCAATAATTACAAATACATGAATAATGCGTTTGAATTCGCACCGCACCTTTTTCATATCTCAATTTTTGTTTTTAAATTAGTTTTGTTTTTTCCACTAATTATTTTAACTAATAAATCAGTGCCAATCAGGTGATCATAGCCAGTAGCCACTGGAACAAAGCGGTCAGAAGTCAGAACAAATAGCTCATCCCAAAATGTCGACGTTCAAACCAAAGTAGGACCCACCGGTTCGTGTTCACACGTGCTTTGTCCCACACGCGTCCCCACTCTCAGATGGCTCGGCGTAGAACACGTGTAAAATGTGATGGCTAAACAAACCGTGATTTTTTGTTTTTCTTTCTTCTTTTTTTCCTTTTTTTTACGCGTTCCGAATATGTTGCTTACGTGTAGCCTGGTTATCACGTGGCATCTGGCCATTAGATACTTGATCCCAAAGGTTTTACGTTTAGTTTTACGCACGTAGACTAACGACACGTGTACTCCTCACGTGCCCGCGCCGGCTACTCTTGCCCGGCCGAAATACCGGAAAACTATCCGGATCCGGATCTGTTTATACTTGTAGATATACGATCGGCTAGGGAAACAAGGCAAAATAAGTCAATTATTTATTTTATTTTCTTTTCTATTTCAGCAAAATTTCAGCACCTCATATCAATTATATATCTTCGTGTCATATTTAATATGATCGCTGGTACGATCTCCATGCACTTATATACAAGGAAAGCCGACCAAAACTATTAAACAAAAGAGTAGATACCAATAATGGAAACTCCATCATTTAAACAAATGTTATGAGATATATATTGTTTATTGGTGGGATGTTGCTTTCGCATTGACAAGAGTAAACTAGCTAGTACTAAAAAAAAACAATAAGAAATAGTATCTTACATATGTAACAAAATCTAAATAACGAATACAATGTTCTTTTTAAATAACTATATGATATCCCAATGGTTTTTTGTTTCTTGGAATTGCAGAAAACCATTAACATCAAACGAATAATCAGGAATTTCAGAAGTACTCATCAAGTTATAATTACTGCAGTAACTCTCTTTTTCATCCTCGGTGCTGCAAGTGCTACTATTGATGTAAGTTGTGGAACTTGAGTTTAATGGAGTCGGACTCGAAGAAGGTGTGGCCAAGACCGAAGCAAAGTCGGAGTAAAAAGATTCTAATACAAAGCTAGATTTTGAATAATCATCGTCGTGGTTCGTTGGGAACGAAGGCATTGAATCTTGGACCGTCTTCATTGGCATGAGGTCTTGGAACTCCGCGTATTGATCCATGATAGGGAAGCAAGATTGTGGTTCTTGATTACAAATCATGTTGTAACCGGTTTGGTATTGGTTTACTTCAGTTTGGTTAATTGTGTGGTTCTCGTGTGTGTTAGGGTGGTTTTGGTTCTGATGATGAAGTTGAGAGGTTGAAAAGAGAGATGTAGCGAGTTTGAGTATCTCGGGGTTAGCTAATTGCTGATAATGACCATCACCCATCATGAGCCTCGACATGTTCAAATGTTGTTGATGATGATGATGCGAAGAGTTGTAGAGAGATGAGTTGAGAATGGAGGAGATATCGAGAAGATCAAAACGTGGACTATGTGTTACCGGATCGATTCCCATCTTTAGAAGTCTTTTTCTGATGTGAGTGTTCCAATAGTTTTTGATCTCGTTGTCTGTTCTTCCTGGCAATCGAGCCGCAATTGCAGACCACCTACATAATTTATCAATAAAGCAAACAAAGTCAGGATCTTGGTATATATCTGATACATCATAGTTTTAAAATTTCGGGACTATTTCTGTCTTTATGTAATATACAAAAAAATTCTAAATTTTCAGTAGTCTTATAATCAATCAATGGATCACTATTCTACATGCATAACATTTGCTACGTCAATATGTCATTGTTAGAAAATTCAAGTGTTGCTGTTTTTATAACTGGAGTCTTAATCCGAAGCTAAGACTAATCTATAAGATTTGTCGAATAGAAACAAAAATTAGAAAGTTAAATCACTTAAAAATATGTCGGAAAATGGAAAAACCAAACTCACTTGTTTCCCATGATGCTGTGAAGTTGAATAATGGTTTCTTCTTCTTCGAAAGAGAATCTTCCTCGCTTAATATCTGGTCGGAGATAGTTGGTCCACCGGAGCCGACAACTCTTACCACATCTTTGTAACCCTATTATTAAGATTCAAGAACAAGAAAAGCAAAAAGCAATAACTTTATAAAAACAACCAACGAATAAAAAGTATGATTAAAATGCAATAATAACGAAGATATATACGAACCAGCATTCTTGGGAAGAGTTCTCCAGTTTCCATAACCATGTTTATTGATGTAATCAACGAGCTTTTGATCTTCTTCAGGAGTCCATGGTCCTTTCTTGAGCCCATTCTTCTTCTCGCAACATGGTGATCTTCCCATATTGCTCTCACTAATTGATACTCAATGGAGTCAAATTCAGAAAATTAGTGATGGATTAATCAAGAAACAGAGAGAAAGAGAGAGACGTAGGGTCCTAAAAGAGGAGTACGAAGTATATATAGGAAAGAGATAAGACTCTTATCATAAAAGAAAAAGGTGAAGTCAAATTGATTCGGTGCCGTCCTCTGTTCATCGATTGGGCTACGTGTCCTTTATAATCCCAAATATTTTTTTTTGAAAAAGGATTATTTGGCTTTTTTTTTTTTGTCAACATTATTTGGCTATATATATTAATAAAATAAAAGCATAAAATTCTATACAATTAGACTAATTTCTACAACTTTTTTTTTTTTTGATAAAGAAATTTCTACAACTTATATGGTGAATATTTATGAAAATGAATAACTCTAATAAAGATGGCCACCAAATTACTATCATACGGTATGTGTTTGTATGTATTTTGTTCTTTCTTTCATATATCAGTTATAACTGTGCATGTGAATCTAATGAAGCACTGGTCAGAAAACTTTTAATTTGGGTAACCAACGATAATTTGCTTAAGTAAAATAGAATATAGTACATTATTATTGATTTTAATAAGAAAAATGTCGTCTTCTCCATATTCTATGAAGAGTTAATCCAACTAATACCCGAATTTTGAGTGGATATGTTTCAAATGAATTGATTAGGACTTTCATAATTTATAGAAAAAATGTGTGTTTAGTATTGTTAATAAAGACTTTAGACAATCGTACGTACGATATGAAACACGTGATTTTGGTGAGGTTTGTAATGAACATGGCCGGTTATGATCATATGCTGTAGGTGATTTTGCATCGAGTCTAGAGCCCAAATTTAAAAAATTTACACTGAGTCGAAAGTTTAAAATTAATATTAAAAAATTTACACTGAATCGAGAGTCCAAAATTTTTTAATATTGTACAAGGTCTTTCCAACAATTGAGCCAGGTCTGATAATGAAATGCTGTATAAATTAATGGAGGGTATTAATGTTTAAAATTGTGTGATGATAATGATTAATACTATATGATAAATGAAGATGCAATCACAATCTAAAGGGACAAGGACGTCGTCGATGAGAATCGCTCTCCATAGCTTTCGGGTGTTAATTTTCTCATTAGCTGTCGCCAAAATTATGATGCCACGTACTCTCTCTCTCCTCTCCTCGCTATTTCAACCCATCTCCTTTCCTTTGGACTTTTTTCCTCTTTTTTTTTTTTCAAAAAAAAACATAACATTAATGGATAATAATTTTACATGCCTACTACCTTTTATCGGCTCTAGCTAATAGTTATCAGTGAATCATAAGGTATTGAATTTTCATTTATATTTGTTGTTTGATCAGGCATTTAGTATTTGCATATATTGTTTTGATCAAAATATTAATCGAACACTTTTTTTCGGTGTTTAGCTTCATAATGTATGCATAATATAGTCATTAATTATAGCTAAAGAAATATAAAAACTATAGTCATTACAGAGGCAGAGATACTAATAGAGAAATTAATAAAGGGCAATTAGAGTTTGGTATTTTATATGTTCGATTAAGATTTCTTGTGAAATATTCCCTCTGTTTCAAAAATAAATGATGTTTTAGAAATTTTTTTTTTGTTTCAAATTAGATGATGTTTTCAAATTTCAATGCAAAATTAATTACATTTTTATTGTTTTTAATTATTTATATTTTGCAGATTGTTTTATGATTGGTTGAATTGTATTTAGGTAGATAATAAATGATGTTTTAGTTTAGAAAAAAATAAAAATTAATTGATTCTTTAATCTATGTGCCAAAACCTTAAATATCTTTTATTATGAAACAGAGGAAGTATATATTTAATAAATCAACGCCTGTTCACACACAAAAGTTATAAATGGAATTAGCTTGACGTTTAAAAAAAAAAAAGAAGAATTGGATTCGTCCAATTTCGATAAAAATTTAATTTTTGAAATTATTTTTCTAAGGAATAAAAATATTTTAGTCAAAAATTGCAATTTTTTTTTTTACAATTCTAATATTTGATTATTTTGTAGGAAAAAAAAAAACATTACCCCACAAAAAGATTCGGGAGTTTGATATATTAAAGGTATTAAATATACACACCATATTTAGCTGTGCCTCTCTGTCTCCCTCTATCCATCAAACTCTCTCCAGAAAAAAATGAAGACCAATCTTTTGGACCTATTCTCTTTTTTTCTACGTGAATTTTGAATACATGATTGTGATTCTGAATTGTGATATATGCTTCCAAAACCCAATCAAAATTTTGATATTGAGTTATCTTCTTCTTCATTGGGTGGATATTTAATTGCGATCTCAGTTAAAGATGTTAATACAAATGAAAGAAAGAAAAATAAAATGCCAGTTGTGGCATGGCATGCCACTGATTGAGCATGAACGAAGAATTAAAAAAAAAAAACAAATCAGTAACCGAGACCGAAGCTGTTGGGATCGGCTTCGGCTTCGGCTTCGGCTTTAAACGAAGAAGCTCACGTGCTGGGTCAAGGCTACTTTAGTCATTTACGGTAAAATATAAAAAGTAAGGAGGAAAAATGATTGGTACATTTTGCATGGCGTGACGTCAGATATTTTGTATGAACCCAAAAAAAAAAAAAATCAAATAAATGTGAAAATTCTATCTAACTGCGAACTTTAAAGGTTTTTTTCCTTCTTAAAAAAGGGGCTTTTCTTTTTAAACAAATATTTCACCATCGAAGTTTTAACCAAGATTAAGGAAAAAGATTCACCTGATTGTTTTTAACTAATTAGAGATTTGTTGCTTAAATGTTGTCGGGTTAATCGATTTCAACTCCATTGCCACGCATAGGGAAGAAACTTTCTTCTTGTAATAAAATTATGTTTTTCTTGCCATCACTAAAAATATTAGGGCAAATTAGCAAACTAAATATTGTTTCTCCTAATAAAAGTCTAGAACAAACTAATTAATTGGATTAAAAAATCTGAGCCTAAATAATTGGCGGATATGGACTCTTTTGCATAATTTCAGGCAAAGGAAAATTCGTTCGAATATTCCAACAAACAAAAGCATCCAAGTAATAAAAATACATAGGCACAAAATAGTTAATTTATCGACAAAATGTACAAATAATCCGGAAGAACGATATATATTATTTGTTATTAATTTATTAGCACTGAGAGGAATAATCATCGAATCACTGGAAGTATATTATGTTAATGTCTCGTTCCTTACGATTCAAGAATCTGTCAGGTCTAACGACAAATGAGAACTTCACAAAGTGCGAAATTATATGAATGAACAAGTATATTAGTTTATTAAAAAGGAGAATAAAATTATATTACTTTACCAAATAAAAAATAAAGGAAGAAATAAATGTTAGCTAGTGATGCTATATTAGGGTAGTAAGTAGTAACCTGTCAAAAATCTAGAGACCTTGCTTGCGCATGAATTTGCCACAAAGAGTAGCCTACGTGTTACTTCATATAGTTGACCAAATCTTATTTGTTCATAATGTTAAAGCCATTTTTATAACTTACTAATATATACATACATTTACAAAAATGTGTGCCGTGAATATTGGACCTGTACGTATATCAGTATAATATTTGGTTAATTATTAAATTTTTGTCGATTACAAACTCACTTAGAATAAAAGAATAAATCACTTAGTCGAAGAAGTTCATATCAGTCTAAAATGTGTTGTTTTTACACATTTGAAATAGAATTTTATAGAAACATGCACGAATTAATGATGTACTATTTTTTTTTTTCAAAGTTGGGGACCATGGTATGTAATTCCCTCGGAATTGACACCTTTTTTAAGTAGAATTAATGATGAAGAGCCAGCGATGAGGAAGAAAATAATTTAATTTTTAATAGTCTTCGTCCCCCAAAAATTAAATTAATTTCTTCCTCATTGCTGGTGTTAAAATCCAGGATCTTTTCAGAAAAAAAAAATTTCGGTTATCAAATAATACGCTGGTTGAACAATCGATTTGCGATTAAATGTTTTAACGAAAAGTTACAACTCATATCAAATTATCAATACTCGCTGTAATTACGCCACATGGACTTGAGTTAGGCAATAATAGTATGTAGCCACATATTATATATCGATACTTACCTAATTTTTCTTAAAATAAAGTATGATTGATTATATGTTATAAACTAAAATTTAGTCACGTAGAGATTATTGTCGCATTATTCTATATTTTTGGTACGTCAGAAACGATGCCCTTTGAATCCCAAATAGTTGAAAGGTGAAGACAGAACAAAAATCCACACACAACGCATATATTATATATCATGTATTAATTATTATACTTAAAATTTATTTATGTATATAAATCTATAAATGCGAGACGAAATCGGAATGGTTGTGGAGTTGATGTGCCACTTAATTTACATGTACGTAAAGATTTTATCCACGTTATATTTAATATTACTATCGTATCCATTATCTATACAATAATAATATACATTAGAATTGCTTGATTATAAACTTAGTGGTTCTAATTAATCTACGAGGTTCGTTTGATAATAGAGGTGATGCTTGCTAATAATACAGTATTAAAATAACGATATAGAGTTTAGTTGAAAGACAAATACATTCATTCCCTCGAGAAATTACTAGAAATGAAGATTAATCACGATAGTAATGACCAAATTCGATATTTTCAATAATTTATGAACCCATTTTTTAATGACAAGTATTATCTGTAAAAAATTGTATAGATTCTTAGAGTAGAGTAGTCATAAATCAAAGAGTTGGCGAAGTAGAAGAGATCATCTCAAGAATCTGATGATGTAAACTTCCGTTGCTAACAACAACTCCACCCGCCGGAAAAATGAGCCTCCTTTCTGATTGATCTTCCTCTAGATTGATTTCATCTCCTTCCCAATCTGTTACCTGACAGATATATATATATATATATATATATAGAGAGAGAGAGCGAGACGATTATCTCAAGAAGAACTTAGACAACGAAACTGACCATAAGTATTCGATAATCATCAGAATGAAAAGATTTCACCAACCTTTCCTCCGGCTTCATTCACACATATGATCCCAACAGCATGATCCCAAGACTACATGTTTTTAAGACAAACTCTTGAGAGGAGGAATTTTCGGATACAACAAAAGAGAAAAAGATTTTGTTGTGCGTAGATCCGGATTAAACAATTGAGTACCTTTATTGTTCGCTGAGTTCTGGCTCGGAGAAGGAAAACCGATGCTCTACCAGAAGCTACCATCAAATACTTGCACAAACTGTACGCAGAAATAAGGAAACTGATCTAAGTAGAAATTTCATAATTTGCATACAAGCATATAGATTATTTGCATAGTGATATTTTTAACTCTAAAGAAGTATGCTTGTTAATGGGCGGCAAATAAGAGTTAATCAAATATGATTTGATGGACAGAGAGAGATAGTGAGTGGATACCTTCCACAACATGTGGGCAAAAGAAGAATCTCATTCTGATGTAAGTCATCTGAATCTACTTTTGCGTCGAGCAAACCAGAGAGTGGAAGTGATTCCCAGGTCTGGCTCTCTTGAATACAAAACCGAGCCTTGTTCACTAAACCACAGGCATCAACAAAACACCTTGTCCAATCACCGGATACTTGTAACCTCTTGGTCCATGTTCCACAGCCAATATGCGAGAGCATTAAGGTCCCCGTAGATCCATCTGAAAAGTCTCCACGCCAGTTTGGACAGCCCATGACCCCTAGCACAATTTCATTATCTACAACAAGGGCCAATCCTACCTGAGATTTACGCATATGAATTTATGAAGAAGAAGAGAATAACAGAAACAGAATAAAAAAACATGAAACCTCATATCCAACTCATACAGATGCATGTAAAATATTTTCTCTTGTACACGGCTCAGAACTTGTGTTTTTGCAAAAAGTAATTTGGAATAAAAATGAGTATAGCTAAGCAAGGAGGTTCTTGAGGATGCATCAGTCCCATACGCCAGTTTCAGTAACTCTCACACGAACCATTTTGAAATACTAAAAGGAAATGAGAACAGCAGGCTTAAGAACATACCACATATAAAGCATCATCTCCTCTAAGGAACCCCCTTGTGCCATCTATTGGATCCAAAACCTGCAGAACATCAATAGATGGCAAAAGATATGTGCATCATTTTCCATTTGAATCGAAAGTATCATATCTTCTAGTCACAAAAGATATGCGCATCATTTTCCATTTTAGTGCCACTTTCTGTTTCAGGGGCACACAAAATCGAGTGTTACTCATATTTCAATTCAATTCTGACATTCCAAACTTTGGAACTTAGAGAAACCTTCATATCAAGCTAAAATGTAACATACCCAGTAAGTAGCTGGTTTGTTGCAAAACGTATAAGCATCTTTTCCACCTCTGTCAATTGCTTCAAGTACATCAGCATCAGACAACTGATTGTCTCCAGTGCTTGCCTTTGCGATGACTTCACTTACCACAGAACTTACGAGGTTATTTTCACGCAAGAAAAGAGAGTCTTCTTCAGCCACCAAAGGTATTGAAGGAAACAGTTTCGAAAGCTCTGCAATCAGGTATAAGCAAGATAAGTCAGAGTTTCGGGAAAAAAAGGATTCTTTCTTGTACAAAAACTTGTCAATTGAGTTTGAAAGATTATTCAGTTTCAGAATCTCTACAGCATCAATCACTTAAAACCTTGATTCTACGAGCAAGAACAGCCTAAAACTAGTGGACTCAATTTTCTTACCCAAGCTGACTAAAGCTTGGACTCCGAAATCTGCAATAGTAACTGGAGTTTGATCATTCTTCTCAAGAATCTTCTCTTTAGAAGAAAAAAGGGATCTCTTTACCTAAAAATTGTCACAAACCACCAAGAATTAGTAGATGCCGATCTGAATTCAGAAATACCACTACTAATTGGAACCAAAATCATCGCCATTTCTCAGATTAATATTCCGGAAAACAAACAAAAATTAAGATGTGAAAATTAGCTTACATCGACACAGAGGCGACAAGCTCTGTCGACAGCATCAATGGCGGCTTCGAGCTCTTTATGATACTTAGCTTGATGCTTCGGAAACGGAAGATTAGCCCTGAGAGATTCAAAGGCGAAAACGATGAAGGATCTGAGAAGTGTTACAGAGAGGAAGAAGAAGAAGAAGAAGATGGAGAAATCGATTTGAGGTAAAATAAGAGACCTTACGATGAAGTATCGTCTGCGGAGAGAAGTAGGGGAAGCATTGAATGCCGGTGAGAATCTAACGGCGGAGAATCGAGCTCCGGTGTCGAGAATGTGCATCGCGGCGGAAATCAACGGCGGATGGTAAACCGGTAATACTAAACCGGTTTTTTTTGTTTTTCAAATAAAATGAGCGTTCCAGTTTCGTTATCAACTAGTGAAGCGGATAATAGATAGATAATGGGCTCTAATTGTATTTTATTTGGGCTTAAGATTAATAAAATAGCCTCTTAATCAATATTTGTTTGTTGTTATGGCTAATTCGCTATCTCGGTCGCTTTGACTAAACCAAACCGGTCTATTCTGTTTCAAACTTCCGAAAACGACTTCTTGAGAGAGAAATGGAATCTTATTTTCGTTTTGGTGGAATTCAAATTAAAGGGGAAACAAAGAAGAAGAAGAAGCAAATTTCGTGGCTCGGATGGATCGTATACAAAAAACAAAGAATGGAGAGTTAAGATTTAGGGACCTACACAATTTTAACATTGCACTCAGGGCCGGCCCAACATGATTTCTTGTCTAAAGCAAAACAAAATTTTGAGCCCATTTAAAAATTCAATTATTAAAAAAATTTCTATATATACATAGATTCAGACTTGAATCGAGCACTTTGTTTAGTGAAATGAAATGGCTGACAAAAAACAAAAAAAAGAATCGAGCACTTTGACACCAAGAAGACGAGACCAAACCACTACGCCACTACCAACTTTACATAATTTGATGCCCTTAAAATGTTTATAAAAAAAAATTGCGCCTAAAACACCCGCTTTATGAGCTTTAAGTCAGGACCGGGCCTGATTGCACTGATAAGGTGAGCTTGGTGTTTGCTCCATAATCCCTAATTCATATTGTCTCCTTTAAAGAGTGTTGCAAAGTCGAGATGAAAAGGGTGCTTACCAACTTACCAGAAGCTAGCTCTAGCCTCTCTGTTGGCAACAATGTCCTGGAAGCCGAAGGTTTAAGCTTCCTCCACATTTTACAACACTTATGGTGTGATGATATTCCGCTAGATAAGCATGAAGAGAAACTCCAAAAAACGTATAAAGTTGATCAACGTACGGGCAAACAACAAACATAACAATGAAGAATTAGGTGCATGACTCTCAACAAAGCGATCAAACTTTTTATCCGAGGTTCAAGTAGTGTGTACAAGGAGGGAAAACAACTTAGTGGCAGACAAGTTTGCCACTTGAGCACTCAAAAATCATTTATCACTAGTTTATGTATCCACTATTTGCATTATCGATCTTGTACAAAACGTTTAAATATGGCTTATATATGTTTTTAGGAAATAAATTTTTGTTTTTGTACATTTGTAGATAATTTCAGTCACTAGTTAAGATACGTTAAAAAAAAATGTACAATTTGATGATACAAAAATGATCATAGTTTATAACATCGTATTCCAACTTTTTTTCATGGTTTAGAATGTAAAATGAAAATTTTAAATTAGTAATAACTAATAAACTATAAAGTGTTGGGAAAAAAAAAACATAAAAGAAACCTTGGTCAAATTGTAGAATACAAAAGTGAAGTAAAACAAAATACGTTATCTGGAAATCATAAATAAACATCACAATTATCTATTCGTCAAACTAAAACATCGTATTATTCATAATTATCCAGAGGAAAGCGACGCAACTATCAATTTCTTTTTTTTTTTTAAATGAAGATGATTTTTTAAAAAGAAAATGATTTAAAGAAAGTCAGTAAATAAAAATATCAATTCCTCATCGATCATATCCACAGGAACATGTCGCGAACCTTCGTTAACCGGCACGTGCCGGTCACTTATCCAAGAGCAATCCAACGAATCGTCGAGCCCCCGGTTTATACCGTCGCAGCCGGTTGTTTCTCCCAAATCCTCTGGCTCACTCACTTTCCCTCTATATAAAGAAAGGTCTCTCACTCTCATCAAAGAAAAAGAAAATACTCTCATCGGAATCTGAAGAGATATAAGAGTAAACAAATCTTGAGGAGCAGAATTTATAATCGGAAAGTATTATAGCGGTGAATCTGTGGCCTGATGAACAGAGTCATTAGTCAGTTTTCCGGTAAGTTGATGAAGGACAAGTGTGTCACCGGTAGTAGCGGCGGCGATACGACGACTTTCCGATCTGCCGTCAAAGATTCATCCACCGTTTGTTCTTCGTCGCCACAGAGTACAGTCTCGTCGTCGTCGTCTTCGGTGCGGAGGCTCAAAGGCGATCTGGAATCGAGCCGATTTGGTGCGGCGGCGAGCGAGAAGCTGAGGCAAGCGGAGGAATCTCTAAGGACCGTCATGTTTCTGAGCTGTTGGGGATCTTGTTAGATCTGGTGAATAAAAAATCGAAATCAAAATCAAAACATTTCTGTTTGTACTTTGATTTTGAGTTTTCTTTGCTTTTTTTTTTTTTATGATGGTTTTTGTGAATATTTTTCATCTTTCTTGTTCTTTGTATTTCTGTAAATCATGTATAAACCAAAAAGTTGTGGTGAAGAAAATGGTTTGTGTTCACAAAATCAATTTCACAAATTTTCATTATATACACTCAAGTACAGTAAGTTGTTTCGATCTATAGATTATTTCATAGATAATTCTTGACATTTTACATAGATTAAAACCAAATACTGCATATGTTAATTTTTGGATTTTAGAAATCTCCAAATTATAATCTTAAACGGTAGATTTCCGGATAATATCAAACTTTTTTAACGTTACCATCACCATCTTGACAAAATTGGTAAATTGCATTATAGAACCAAATTATCAAAAATATGCATATCACATAAATGCTAAAATCGGTAGATTTTGGACGATATTAGAAACTCATTTCCTGTATGCATTTATGATAAAATGATGGAGAATTATATGGTTACAAGATTGTATAGCTTTGGACTTGGTTGGTAAAATGGTTAAAAATTATGTTTTTGGATAGGATTCTGAAAATAGATTACCATTCTTGTGAGACTGTAAAAATTGCTTTTTTTAACTCTTAACCGCTGCCTTCAGAACGCAATGACCACCTAAGCTTGAAGCGAATCCAAAACGCGCTCATTTTAAACGCTATTTTCATCGCGTTTTGCTTTCTTCTTCTCCACTTCCGATTACTTTCTCTTAATCTAAACACCAAACCCGGACGCGAAATCAACCCAATCAAATCCAGTTTAATCCTTTCTCTTTCGCGTCCGAATCTCCGATGGCTTTAACGGAGGAAAAATCGGATTCCGATGGTCGACGTTGGGGCTTATTCAAGCTTCCTTTTCGAAACTCCAATGGCCAAGCTAGCTCCTCCTCCTCCTCTTCCTCTTCCATGGCTACTTCTTCGTCTTCCTCTTCTGCATCATCTTCTCATCTCAATCAAAATTACATTCATCAATCCCGCCATTTTCAATATCACGGACCTCCTGTCGTCGAAGGATTGGGTCAAAACCATCATCAACCCGCGACGATCCCTTCGATGGCATCTGTCGCGAGATCACTTCTTCCAACTAAACGCCGATTGAAACTTGATCCTCCCGCAAAACTTTACTTCCCTTGTGAGTTACTCCATCGAATCGTTTCTTTCTCTTCCTGTGATTCCTTTGTATTGCTACTGAGAGTTGACTCTGTTTTTTTCGCTGTATCGTTTACATTCTCTTATTAAATCAATTGAATTCTCGGTTCCATCTGATTATCAGTGGAATTTGACTTGAGAACTATCGAAAATTACGATTTTTTTTGGATCATTGTGTGATATATATTTGACTTAAACAGGGAATGTAAGGTTTAGCTTTTTCTTGGAATCATGATATTGGATATTGAAGTTGATGATGTTGACTTGTAATTGACTTATTGCTGGAAAATTGTAGTGTGTCTTGTCAACTTGATGATTCACTCTTTAATCTTTATTAATCCACATTTCTAAAGATAAATCATTCTTTTTTAGGTCTCAGCGATTTTGTTGGAAGTTCTGAGATTATACATTTCCTTGACTTGAACTCGGTTTGTAAAATAGTCGTCTTTCTCAGTTGTTTGGTTTTCGGTGTTTTTCTTCTCGGTCCTAATTAGTTTTAAAGTCTATTGATTTAGTTTATGACTTTCTTTGAAGATGAGCCTGGGAAGCAAGTGAGGAGCGCCATTAAGATTAAGAATACCAGCAAGTCACATATAGCTTTTAAGGTTTGTTCTTGATCTAAAACGTTTTTGATCATGGTTGTTGTCATCGGTTTTATCTGCTGATTATCTCTGTTTATTCAGTTTCAAACAACGGAACCAAAGAGTTGCTTCATGCGTCCGGCTGGTGCTATTCTTGCTCCTGGGGAAGAAATTATCGCAACTGGTATCTGCTTCTATCCATTTTTCTCTTGTATTATCTTGCTTAATCCTGATTGATCTTCAGAGTATTGGCCCCGAGGATTATGCGATGACTGTTTCTATGTCTTGTTGAACTTCTTTAGTTTTCAAGTTTGTTGAGCCTCCTGAGAATAATGAAAGGCCGATGGAACAAAAGAGCGGGGTTAAGTTTAAAATCATGAGCCTGAAGATGAAAGTCCTAACAGACTATATGCCTGAGCTGGTATGTGGAAATAATTTGAAAGAGAAGATAAGATAGAATGATACTTTTTGTCATCGGATTCTTAGAAATATTTGATGCTCTTATGTTTTTGCAGTTTGAGGAGCAAAAAGATCATGTCTCTGAGGAGCAAGTAATGCGTGTGGTATTCTTGGATCCCGAAAATCCTAACCCTGTGAGTCTTTCTTCTTCTTCTTCTTCCGGTTCTTGTCGCCATCATTTGTGAACTAATTGGGATCATGTTACCTCTCTCTTTCTCTCTCTAAAGATGATGGAGAAATTAAAGAGTCAATTAGCTGAAGCGGATGCTGCAGATGAAGCACGGAAGAAAGCACCAGAGGTTATTAGTGGTCCAAAGCCAATTGGTGAAGGACTTGTGATCGATGAATGGGTGCGACTTAATGCCATTCTTTTCATGTTCTTAATAGAGCTTTAATCTTCTTTTTTGTTTTGTTTGTTTTATAAGACAACAAAGTGTGATTATGATGTTTAATGTGTTTCTCTTTCTGTTATTACCAGAAGCAACGCCGAGAAAGATATCTTGCACAGCAACAAGGAGGAGGTGTAGACTCGGCTTGAAACCAAAAGATCACAAAGCCAAAAAAAGTGTGTGTGTGTTGTGTGAAGGGAAAGAGGATTGTATTTATGATAAAATTATTATCAAAACCAACATTGTTCCTTTGATCTCTACTTAACTAAAGGTTTGTCCTTCAAGGCCACCAATGATCTGATAACGCCTGGCGAAACACTATCAGCAAGAGCCCGAAGTTCCGATATAAAAAGAGCCTTCTCCTTCACTAAACTCTGCAACTTCTTCGATTCAAACTCCATTTCCTCTTCATCTGCACATTTTATATACAATTACTCACTCTTCTTCAAAAGAGAGTAAACCCCATGTAACAAGACAAAGCACCTTTCTCTAGGATTGTATGCACAACATGAAACGGAACCGCAGCAAAAAGATCAAATCCTGGGAGAATCATCCAAGTGGGTTCACTAGAGACATGAAATCCACAAGCCGAGCAAACTTGTTGGACCAAAGGTTTGGTTTGGATATCATTCATCATAGAACCGAAAGGAGACGGAACAACACTTGTCTTCGTTGTTCGAGCTCTCTTCCTAAGCGCTGTTAAAGCCTCTCGGTATGCATTCCTCTCCTTGTCATTCTCCACGATCTGTCATTACAAGCTCCATATGGATTAAAAGCCCTTGCTGACCTTACAGTATGTGAAAAGCTGGTGAATTTCGAAGAAAGCTATTGTACTTTTCACAAATTGATATAAGCTATAGTTTCCAAGCAGATGCTACCAAAGGGATTTTTCGAGTACCTGATTTCGAGCTAAAAGAAACTGATCAGCTTCAGCTTCAATTTTATCCAATATTTCAGCAAACTTCTTTGGCTCCAACTCCATTTCCAGTCTATTTGAATTGATATGTTATGATTACAATTTAGAAAGAAATTCATTTAGAAACCCTTCATCGATTGAGATAAAATCGGAGCATAAAACAATGCAAACCCCACACGATTCGGATAGGAACAAGAAATTCGAAAAAGTTTGAAACTTTTCAGCAATCAGGAAGAAAGCCGCAACAATTATGTTACGAAGGACTCACATGGCAGAAACCCGAGAAATCGAGTAAAATTCAAACCGGACGAGGAAGACGAGTTGCAGAAGATGGAAAGAGACGACGACGTTTTAGGTGAAAGAAAAAAGAAACCACGTTTAATAAAACGACGGCGCTTCAACTTAGCAGAAATGGGCTTTAGGCCTATTTCGACATCCCTATACATATTTTAAGGGTCTGGTGGCCTCTCAATATATATAAAAAAATGTTTGTTTAATTGAATTGTAAATCCAAGCAAAAATGTTTTTTTTTTTCTGAGAAAGTCCAAGCAAAATTGTTATTGGATCATTTATTTTAAAATTCTTGTCAAAATTATGTGTTAATGTAGTTTTTTGTATACTAGTTAAAATTTGGAGTTTTATTATTATTAGGGTCCGGTTATTCATTTCATGATTTTTCATTGACATTTACTAAGAATTTGATTTGACATTGAATTTTAACATGTTTGAAAAGGTGTTTTAAGTTAAAAAAAATTACAAATATTCAAATACGAAAGTAAATCTTACTATTTTAAATCCCCACTTGTTTGATTTTAAAATCAGTAATGATTTCCAAACCGTGACTAATAAAACCTTTTTTTATAAGACTCACCTCTCTATGGTCCTTTTTTCGAGCATTTAAAATAAAACTTTTTCATTTTTTTTCCTATGGTCCTATCAGTGTCTCCTTCTGATTGTAGACTTTGTAGTAGTTTCATATAGTTTTTACTTTTTAGATATGCATGACCAAATCTAACCCGCTTAGGAAGGAAGTTACAATCATTTACAGTATTTGACCTGTCCGATGACTCTCATGAGTCAAGCTAATATATTGCAACATTGTCCCCTTCAACGTCAACATTTATATTGTAGTTAAAGACCTACCTACGAAGCAGTTACAATGAAAATTTCCCTGCAATTTCCTGGTAATTTGTTGTTATGTACAATTATGTATATGCGTGTTGAGCAATATGTACCTCAAGAGAATGAGACAAGTACTTGTATTTATATTACGTGTGTTGAAAGCTTGTTTTGCCCTACGCGTAATTTAGAATCACTTAAACCAAAAGTGAAAAGAAAAGAGAGAAAACCTTTATTTGCTTCCAAGTGGGTTTCATCAATGGCCAAGGTACGCTAAAGATTACATATACTAAAAGTCTAAATTATACACGAAAGGTTTATATATTAGTATATATATTTTTCCAAGAAAAGAAAAACTTATTAGTATTATTATCTAAAAATAATGGAATTTTCATGAGCAGAAAATCTTGATGTCGGTAAATATGAGGTGCCAAAAATGTCGCTCAGCAGCTCTCAAGATTGGAGCCAAAACCACTGGTAAGATATCTCATTAAACATTTACTATACAAAATTTTGATTGGTATCGCTGCAAAATCAATCCTTTGGTTTGGATCCCTTTGCAGAAGTTGCCTGCAAAATTTTTGAGTAAAGAGTTCAACTCCACATTCTCGCAAAGAATTTTGAAAAAAAAAAAGTTTATTAGACATGTTAACAAAAAATTAAAAAATAAAATAAAATATGGGAAATACAAATTGAGATTCCGTAAATTATCATTCAGAATACAAAAATATCTCTTGAACCTCCATTTTGGTTATGTTATGTACCTAGCAAATTATATTTGTTTTAATAACTTGCTTGAATGATCTCATGTTTTAATCAAAAAGAAAAAATAAACGATGGAACAGGAGTGACTTTTGTGGGATTAGAAGGAGAAGAAAAAGACAAAGTGGTGGTGATCGGAGAAGGAGTCGACGCCGCCGGTTTGGTTCTCCGGCTACGCAAGAAAGTCGGTGTTGCTGATATTATTAGCGTCACTGATGTTGACACTTCTTAGTATTCTAGGATCTAATCTAATTATATTTTTAAAATTTGATTATGTAATTTTGCAGTCTTTTTCAGCTATCATACTATCGTTCCCACTGTTTGTTTATTTATTTAATAATTCTATTATTGCGTTCCATAGTGTCTAATTAAAACTGTGATAAAAAAAAGAAGATTATTTGTCAAATGTTCTTACTTTTTTTAAAAAAATTAGGTAAATGACAAACGCGAGATCCGGTTTTTGAATAGACCCAGACTCGGTTAGATGTTCAATTCCCAGTCGGTCCTGTTTTGAGAAAGGAGAGTAGGAAATAACGATAGTACGATACCGTTTTGTCATCAGCCTGGAAAACAAAAATACCAAATAATAAAAACCGCCTGGATAAAAGAAACAAAAACAGAGTGCAAATTCTCAATATGACAAACGAACGAAGCAATCTCCTCGTCGTCTCATGTTGTCATTATTTTATTACAAATATCAAAGCCGAAATGAAAAAAGTCAAAAACTTTTTTTCTCAGGAGAAAGTTAGTGTAGCTCTCGTGGGCAAATAAAAGTGGGAGAGAGAGAGAGAGATGTGTAGATAGAAGTTTGGTATGTTTGTTATTTCAGATGCTACTTGAATCCCTACCAAAGATGAAACGCCTCATCCAATCAGAAACCACAAGGACTCTCGTGCGCCAACTCACTTGCTTACTGTTCCAAATCAAAACATATGTTTTTTTTTCAAGTTAAAAAAGTTATATAATGAAAACAGAAAGAATGATGAATGAAACTGTTTAAAAAAATGTTAAAAAGATGTAAAAGTTTAGTAATTATATTACCTGGCGTAGACGGAGTACCAGAGCCACTGGCTGCTTTGTCCAATAGAAACCCAATCTCCTGGAAGTTCTGCCGCCGTTTGTTCTCCTCCCAGTGGTGCAAATTGTCCCAAATGCCTATACCTGTAACCATACCCAACCCAAAAATTGATCCCAAATACCAAACCGGATTTTACAATTCTAAACCCAAACCAACCCAAATTACAGATTGAACCACCCCAACTATTATAAACTCGCTAAATGTGCTTATTATTAACATCTTTGTTTCGTCCTTTCTTAATAAGGCAGAAACTCCATCTTTTCTACACCCTAGTAGCCTAATGTCCCAATGCCCATGACTCTTTAGTATTTAGCGACGGAGTTCTTCCAAAAATTTACACCACACTAGCTAAAACACAAGTAGACAAAGATTTGGTTTGGTTTCGTCAACAAAAAAAATGAAGATTTTTGGGAGGCCTAACCTGAAGGGGCGGAAACGGTGACGACCTTCTCCTCTCATCCTAATGGGCCCTTCTGGTTTCTTCTCACACTCTTCCATACGATCAAAGCATTTAGCAAGGTATGTGCCTTGCTGCGCCGCCACCTTCAAAACCCACACAGATCACAAAAATTTATAGCTCACCCAAGAATCCACCAAACAAGTGTGTTTGTGTGTGTCTGTGTGTGTGTGTGTGCGTGTGTGTGTGTGTGTTGATCGAAGATGAACTGAGAGACAAATAGTTAAAATTCAACCGACTTATTACCTGTGCTGTAGCTGGAAGAAACTTCACTTGTGAGTCCACCTGAGAAAGAGCGGATTTGAATTCTTCGATCTTCAGTTCAATGTTCTTATTGGAGCCATCATCAGCTTTGGCTTCTTTAAGAAGATCTGCAATCCCACGCATACGTTTACTCTTCAAGTAGAGCTCCACTTGAGGGTATCTAACGCAGATGTCATCCATTGCTTCTTGAAACTCTTTGAGAGTCAGTGTCCCAGACTTGTCTTTGTCTGCTTTGCTAAAAATTGCAGAAACATCTTCCTGCAACATGAGACCATTGATATTTTTGGTTTATAATCCAAACATTAGTCCAGAAATTGGGAAGAAATAGAAGCTTAGGTTACCATGACTTTGCGCTGGTTAATTGTTGCGCAATCACCAAGGGCGTATATATTATCACATCCTTCTACCCGAAGCCATTCATCAGTGGCCAGAGCACGTCTATTACCCTGCAATTACAAAGACAATTTCTTAGAGTGGGTTGATGAAACGCGTTTCCTTGGATATGTTGAAGATTGTAGTGTGTGAGTTTATCTAAGCACATTACTTTACCTGACCAATTTGTTTCATAAAATCTTTTATCACAGGACGAGTTCCAATACCAGTTGACCAGACAATCATTCCATAAGGAATTGAGGAAACCTCTCCTCCTTTGGTTTTAGCAGATATATCTTTCTCATTCACTTTTGTCACCATGGAGCCCAGTTTCACATCAATACCATCTCTGCTAAACTTTTCTTCGGCAAACTCAGTGATTCTCTTGTCAAACCTGTGAAAGAAAAGCAGGAAATTATAGATTGACCACGTCTGACCAAAAGAAAAAAAGAAGAAAAGATGGACCACGTTTCAGAAGTTTTAGAGGCAAGAAATTTCACATGGTCAGGATGTGGTCTGCGGCCTCCAAAAGCGTGATTCGCACTAAATCCTTGGCTCTAGGATAAAGTCTGACTAGATCCTCAGTAACAAAATCATGCAGCTCAGCGGCAAACTCAACACCGGTTGGCCCACCCCCAACAACCACAAAATGCAGGATTCTCTTTCTCTCTTCATCGCTTAGTTCTGGTAGACTTGCCTTCTCAAAGGAATCAATTACAGTTTTACGGATTCCCTGAGCATCTTCAACTTCCTACAAGCAGACATGGAAACCGATAAAAGCCTCAGAAATTTAACAAAACAACATACCAAGTGATCAGTCTATATACTTTCATTTTCTTTCGAGTTGTAAACTACCACTGCTTACAAAAAACATACCAAGTGGAGCACGACAAGGAATTAAGAGCCAAGAAAACTTACTTTCAGAAAATGACAGTTCTCCTCCACTCCGGGTATATTAAAGGTGTTAGACTGAGCTCCAGTAGCAATTACAAGGTAGTCGTAGTCAACAGAAAATTCTTTCTTGCCATTCGAATTAATGCCTTGTTTGGAACGGCAGTAAACTTTCTTGCTTGAGGGATCAATTTTGAAACACTCTGCCTCCAGGTAAGACGTATCAACATTCTTCTGCTTGCCAGGACATGAAAACGAGAGTGCATTAGCGATTTTTCATTGAAAGACAATATTGCTATTTATAAGTAAAAGAAGCCTCATAGTGATGGTCCAGTACAAACACTGCAACCAAAAAACCTTATGCATCTAAAAAAACAAAAAACTGCTAGAATACCAGAATTTTACATACTGATATAGAAAATGCAAGTCAGTCTAATCAAGATAATATGTTTCAGAGAAATTTAATGGAGCTCTGTAGCAAGAAGACACAATTTCCATTTAGAATTAGCCATATTTACAGCACAATTACCTTTCTTCCAATGTTTCGAATTGGCTCAACAACGCTGCGCGCTTCAACAGTTCCACAAGTAACGCTAGGTAGCAAGGGAGTGAAAGCAAAGTAGTTTCGAGGCGATATAACCTGAACCTCATATTGAGAATTATTCAAATTCTTCAAGAAACTAGTTCCAGCCCATCCAGTTCCAAGTAGCACCACCTTCTTCTTCCTGGTTCCAGTTTCAACAACACCGTTTGTGCCATACGATGCGTTTGCCTCAGAATAGGCTATAAGTCCCCCACCACTATAACAATGTGCAGTATCTACCATCAGTAAGTTCTAATCAAATGTTTGCTTTATAGACACAGATCACGAAGAAACCAAGAAAGCTTAACATCAGAAAATCAAAGATCTGGAGAAATCCACAATCATTTCACGGTGTCAGTAATTTTCAAAAAATCACGGGATAAACAATAATGATGTTTCGGAATGGACATATAAGCACTATAAGACTCTCTAGCATAAACGGTAAAACGAAATTTGAAAATCCAGAGTATGATTGTGGAGATGAGTTCATTGAATCAGATTCGTTAAAGAATATGAAAGACGTTCTTCCTGGAAATAATTGGGAGATTGGGCATGTAGAAAACGCAAGTGTTGCGTGAATAATACAACACAGAGAATCTGTTCTACAGTTTTTTTTTTCTGGAGAATAAGCATCTGTACTACGTAAGTTCCTTCAGATGAAAGCTGAAACAAATCTAGGAAAACAAAAAAAATCAAACGAAAACGGCGAAAAACGCAAAAGGATCATACGTGCTAGACAGAGAATTGAGAGAGAAATCGTAAGGTTTCTACACGGAAACAAGAAGAGATAAATACATAAAATGGAACAGAGAGCTATAAATCGTTGAAGATGACCTGATCGTGGAGACGACGATAATCCTGGAGAGAGAAGGATGATCTTGGAAAGCTTTTGAGAACCTCTCGAAGAAACTGAAATTCCTCATTTTCTCTTGTTGGATTCAATCGTTAAAGAGAAAGATCTGTTTTCAGAAAAGTATTCGCTAACGCCAAGAATCCTGGAGAAGTGAAGGAAAAAGAGAAAAATGGTTTTTGCTTTTAGAGCGCACAAAAAGAGATCTGTGTGACGAATGTGACGGTGGAGAAGTAGTGTTTGGCGAACGTTTGGTTGAACACGTGGCGCCCGTGGAAAAGCCGAGTCCAAATAAAACTTAAATAAAAAAAATAAAAATAAAACGAGCCCAACGGGGTTGATTGGATCGAGGAGAATATTTTGTTTTTTTTCCATTTTTAATTGTTTCTTGTAATATTTTTTCTTCAAAATTTGAGGTTTGTCATGTATTATTATATTAAGAAATATTTAATATATACCTTTTTTAGAAAATATGAGCATATATAATCTAAAATAAATATTACTAATTGTAGAAAGACAAATATATTTTTAGAACGTCTAAACTTAATTCATTGATAAGACATTTTTGTCAATTATAGAAAGATATATAAAAAATTAATGTTATGCTTATTGTGAACCGAGAAAGTATACAACTGGCATATACATACAAGTAACAACTAAATGTTGTGCAATTATAAAATACTTCTCAAACCAAGCCAGGATCTTCTCTGAATCTGACCATGTTCTTATTATATTTTGCAATTTATTTCACTTTTTTATTTTTTTAAAGAAAATTTAATTCATTAAAAACCCATAAATGGGCATTGGTACAAGGCCTTGTCGAGAGTTATCGAACAAAAGTGTGGAAGTGGGCTGGAAATAGAATTGAAAAAGCCCAGACGAAATCTAAACCTAGCTAAAACGCCAACGCAAACGGGAATTCGAAAACGCAAACGCTAAACGCCAATTTATTTCACATTTTTGTTTTATCGACAATACGTAAGTCCTGACGACGTTGATAACAAGTAAAAACCAATCAGTTGACAATTTCCAGTTTATTTGTTTTTTTAAATCCAATTTAAAAATAACAACATTAGATACTTGACGAATCGAATAATATTTTAATGTATAGTAGCCTAATATAAAATCAAAACCTTGGTCTATTAAAATATACAAAAAACAAAAATTAAGCCTTTTCGTTTGCACCTTGGAACCAGAATTCAAATCAAATTCCGATCCGGTTTACACCCATTATCGACGGTTCCTCTTCTTCGTGTATAACTTCCAATGGAGCTCCCAATTTGAAGTTCCCTTCTACAAAATCGCCCATGGAATCCGGGTTCGAATCGAGACCCGTTTCGGGTTCGGGTCCTAGCGAATTCCATTCAGAATCTCAGATTCTGGATCCGAGACTAGGGATTGCTCTCCCTCCTCGAAATTTTCAGTGTTTCTAAAATCTCCTCGAATCTCATGACTTCCGGGTCGGAACTGGATTCTTGGGTCGACCCGAGATGGATGAGGGAGATAAGGAAAGCTCCTTACAGGTGTTCTTTCTTGGTTCTCTCTCTCTTCTGATACAACAATGACGACTTACAGAAGAAGAGTAAAGAGTAAATCACTAAATCTATATTCACATCATCTAGTTATGACCAATGACATAGAACCACATCATTTACACTTCGCCTATGAGAGAGAGACACCTGTACAACTCTAGTGGACCTTTCTCAGAACCCTTAGACTCAATCCGAGTCTTTGGTTCACTTAAGCTTCCTTGAGGTCTTCATAAACTTGAACCTCTCCTTGCTCTCGTCTACATTCTTCAGAGAAATTAATTAAATTTAAGTTTTGTAATAACCAGGTGTACTTGATCATACGTGTAATTTTACCCAATAACCATTATTTAACTAGTTAAGTGTGTAATTAACGAGATGAATATTTGGTCCCCCAACAAAGGCTACAATGAAAAGAAAGAAAAAAAACAGTCTTGGTAACGCTGACTTCAAATTATATTCTAGCACATGATGTTCCAACGCTATGGCCTATGGGTATGTTCCAACAACCTCTATACTTCAATTATTTAATGTCGCTTAATCATTTTTCAACGAGTTCTCTAACTAGATTATATATAGATCTAAGGTGTAATTCTTTTGGCCTACACCTAGTAATACTCTTTAACTACAAACATAATTAGTAACAGACACTAAATATGAGTAATAATCACTCATGTGAAAAATCGAATTCTCTTGAATCTTCTTCTCTTTGACCATCCAAAATTGTAGTATAATTTTTATAAAAAAACATAAAGAGTAAATTCTATTAAGTTGGTATTTGTCTACTTTGTGCAATTATACGTTTCAATGATACATTTTGAATTGTGGTTGTCACAATAACTTAGAAAATAAACTATCTAAGGAAGTGACACTTGGTTTAATCCTAATTTATTATTCGGTAGATTAGTGGAAGATAATGAGATTGATGGGTCATTAATTATTATGAAAACTAAATTGAAGAATAATTAAGAATATCAAATCTGATAGTGAGAGCTTGTTGGGTCACCAAGACATTGTTAGTTGAAGATTGACCCACTCATCATACTATATCTGAATCTCAAGTCTTCCTTCTTAATCTTTTTTTTTTTTTCATTTACATCTCTTCAAAAATTGTAAACCACAAAAACCATTTTCGAATTTCGAACCACCACGTTCATTAGTTGGCTTGAAGTCCACCACTAAATGGTCAACACATTGTATGTGCAAGATTGTATGGTTCAAGCTCGAGCTACGTAGGTCAGGTTAAAGCCCCTTTACTAGCATTTTTCAACCTGAAAAAAAAAGAGAGTAGAATAGATGGTTCTACCAAACTCAAAAAATTTCGAATACGACATTTTTGTAAAGAGAAAGAGAGATCATGGGTCTGTTATTTACAACTTTCCAGATAGTAGAACTAGCTATCGGTTTGGTTTGTATATATAAAAGTGAGTCAGAGAACTTTCGTGAAGATACCTTTTTGCTATATTTTTATATTGAATTTGCCTCTCTTTTTTCCTCTTTTTCTTTCTACATCCACATGTGGAGAGCAATGTATTAAATAAAAAACCTATCCATTTTGAGCTGTGGAGTGAATATGCATGTATGGTTTAAAGTCTGCACAATAATTTAATCTGACACGATTTATTGATCATATAAGCTAATTTTAGATTCATTCCATGTGTCCACTTACATATATGTGTATTAAAAAAATAGGATAAAGTCAAGAAATAGCAGAATTAAACAGAATCATAATAATTTTTATTGAAAAGGACAAAATCAATACTTAGGATACTCTGATCACAACTAAAAAAAAAAAAACTTTATTCACAAATAATATTGATTAACCTTCCAAAGTCTGCAAATAAATGTTATATTCACATGATCAGTAAATATAATAAACCTGAAAAAAGAGCTTCAATGATAAGAATTGAAGCAAAAGCAAACTCTATGTCTTGTTCTTTCTCCATGTTCTGCACAATTAGCTGATTCCTTTTTTTTTGTTATCTTTCTTCATCATTTAAACAACACCATAGAGATCTTCGACAAATCTGATTCGCGATTAACACCCCTTCTTCGAATTGGTGCATTAGGAGGCTCAATTTCATCATCTTGATCACTCAAACTCGAATTTGAATCTTCCTCGAGGATTAATAATGGGTCTCGAAAAGGCAGAGTCTTTTTTGGTGTGCTATAATCAAAATGCGACTTCTTTGCTTCTAATACCTAAAGTCATTAACCAAAAAAAAAAAACCATCAATTTTTGCTTAATTAGAAAGATTCAATCAAATATAGATTTTTAATTTGGAAAAAATGGAACTTACAGCTTTGTTTATTGTTTTAGATACACGTTTTAGTCTCGCTAGGTCCTCGTGATCCACATGACAAAGTACTCGAATCTGGCGAAATTGATTAACAAAATCAAATCAAAATCTCTAGAAAAAAATTAACCAAAACTAATCGCAATTACAGAGAAATGAGATAAACTTACCAAAATATCTTGATGCAGAGATTCAAGCACAGACTTATTGGATTCCGTCGTTTCACTCTTAGGTCTCTTCAACGGAATCTTTACCGGCGGCGAGTCAATCACCGGAGCTTGATCGGAATTTGAAACGATTTCTTGATTCGATTTTGAAAAAAGAATCCTTTTCCTCCCCAATCCTCGTGTAAACCTCACAAACCCTAACCCTAACCCTTCTTCCTCGCCGTGAAGTTTACTGCGATTCGAAGTAATTTCAAATCCTCCATTTGACAACGCCATAAATGAGAAAAAGTGAATCAGAAGCAAAATCCAAGATAGATTAAACAGAGCAAAATAGAAGTAGAGAAATCCTTTCAAAAATCAATAAATCAAAGATTGTGTCTTCTGAGAGAATCTCAGATTGAAGATATGAAATTAAATTAGGAAGAGAAAAAAGGGAAAAATTAAGGAAGAAGAAAAGCTCCGTGGATCAGCTTATGTAATCTTCTTCTTTTTTTTTTTTTACGCGTTAGACGGTGAATAAACTATTAAAGTATGACACGTGGAGTTTTATGATTGGTTAGTTGTTTAAGTGGTGATCGTGGTCGGTCGGTCTTTTTCGGCTGGCTTTAAAGGGCAGTGTCGGTTTTTTCTACTCCGTTTCTTTTTACACGGTGCTAAATGAGAGTGAGGAATCATGTGAGGTAAAGCCCACGGATTAATCGGTGTACCTTTTCGATTACCGTGTGCCACGTGTATTAAACGGTGTGTTTTGAAACTTAGTGAGGAAGGTTGACTTGTGTCATTGGATTCCACTGAAATGGAGGCTGACGGCGATCCTTTGATTCTCCACGTGGGAATAAGTATATTTTTTAAGTTGTTTTTTTGCTCGGGAAAGTGTATGAAATTACGAAAATGCCATGCTTTGCGGTTAAGGTTTTCAATAATCGAAGATTGGCGAATAAAAAGGTGTGTTAAAAGTGTCATAAAAGTTAGGGGTAGGATTAGTCAAAGTGATGAAGCACAGAAAATGAGGGTATAAGCGTCCGTGTATATTTTATGATGAGGTTAATGTAGTCATGAAACCATGATCATCAACTTGGTTTGTTTTGGTGAATGGTTAGGTGTGATATTAATTGGGCGATAATGGTAAGGTTAGAACTAAAGTTCAAAATTTTGGTAGGCAGTCAAATGTGAAAAATCCCCAAGAGAAACTTATGATGAAACAAATGTAGTATTAGTTGGGCGACAAGACGTAACAAATTAATCGTTTTTTTTTTTGTGTAAAACAAATCAATCGTCTATATGTCATTTTCTGTAAACGGGGTTTAAATGATTGTACAAAGATTAAAACAAGAATTAATTTATTACAGGTATATATAGTTAAACTCGCTCAATTTTTAAGAGATTTGGAAATCTATAGGTGTGTATATAGATGCAACGGAATGTTTCAAGATTCCTCATTTCTCATTACTTGATTGAGGTTATTTTGACTTTATATTTCAGATTAATGTGGCAACAAAAGATTTTTGAGTTTTTTTTCAACGCATTTTGTTTTCACCAAATATTTTAGATTTTCATATTTTGAAACTAAAATGCTAAATTTACATAATTGTGAAAATAATTCGGATTTAGAATACTGTCTTTTTTAAAGATCGTTAGAGATGTCAAGTTCGCTTTGTTTTCACGATATAATGTGAATTTAGCATTCGAGTTTCACATTAATTTTGATATTAAATTTATTTTCACGGATTATTTCAGATTTTCGGATTGCAAAATCTTAAGTTTTTATATTTTAAAAACTTTTGGTTATTCACAGGATTATTGTTTCGTTAGATATTTTAAATTTTCAGATTTTGAAACTAAAGTGCAAAATTAACATATGTCTTTTTAAAAACCGTTAGTGGTATTAATTTCATTTTGTTTACATGATATAATGTAAATTTACTACTCGATTTTCACATTAATTTGATATTAATTGTTTTTTTTTTACATTTTCATTAATTATTTAAGATTTTTGGATTGCTTTTTTTTTTTAAAAATTTCATATACTAAAACGAATTTTTGTTTCACAAAATGTTTTAGATTTTTGTCACGACTTGATGTTAATCTCTACACACATTTTCTATAAATCCTTTTTTAAATCAAGAATCATGATAGCAATTTTATACATTAAATAATCGAATTTATAAGAAATAAATCAATAAGATAAGAATTTGACTTGTTTCAACCAAAAAAATATTTAAAAGGAAAAAAAGAGCTTATGTATGTTTTTTTTATTAAAATTAAATACCAGTTTAAGTTGAATAGCCAAAGAGTCAATAATATACATGCACATGTCGATATCTGATTGACTGATAATCAATATCACCGTTATGAATGATCAAGCACACATATAGACCATTCCATGCCGTATGGGTCCAAGTAATCATCAAAAACATATTCTCTTATTCAAACCCTATAGTCTCCTTCAAATACCGAATTATGTTCTTACTTATAATTTTTTGTTTAGTGATAGTACATTTTTTTCAACCATAAAATACTTATAATAGGATTAATTTCCAAAACCACATTAATGATCGTAATTAACTGCGAAAAATTGTAGAACTATATAAAAGAAGCAACATAAAATACTATTTAAAAACGAAATCGATTATGATCATCATAATTAACATCGACTAGTGATACGTTGTATTATTTATTTTGGAGCTCCTGCAACATGTCGGTCGGTTGCTAAAATAAATAATGATAAAAAAAATAATTATTATTGTCGATGCTTTTCGTCGTTGGGTTTGGTCGCTAGTCGCAGTGATATCCAAACGAATAACATTTAGTCGTTGTTATTGATCACTATCACCAGCAACTACCAAACGATAAGAGTCTATCCTAATGTAGAATTCTTATGACTTGGAAGGACGAACATTCTTCTTCTTTTTTCGGATTTGAAGACACACCATAAGAGTCGTTTTTAAATGGGAAGCATGATGTTACAAATAAATTCAAAATACAGTGATAATAAAATCAATTTTGTGTGTCTTGTTCTTGTCATGTGTTTTTGTATCAAATTTTTCCTCAACTGTAACATAGTAGTGCACAACATTACTCTATAATTTTCCGTGGGTTTTTAGGTTTTACTTTAACCAAAAAAAAAAAAATATATATATATATATATAATATATAGTGAAAGCATTACACTAAATGAATTTCACTAGGGCATTAGAAGCATGAAGCTTAAAATCTAATTCTAAATCTTTGAATCTTTTTTTTTTTTTGAAAAATCTATGAATTTTTTTTTTTTTGGCCCAAACGTTTCGATTCATTTATGAATTAAGACCTTACAAAGATTGAAATCGATACAGATAACCACTACATTAGTAAATATCAAATATCAAGTAAATCAAACATTATTTATTGAAAATTTTAATATATTTTAAATAGTATTATAAATTTGGTATGGTGATTTTTTTTTCAACCAAATAAATTAAAAAAATTGGGAGATACAAATCTTTGGTACGATATTTTTATTATAAGCTTTTTTATATTTACTTTTTGTCCTTGTAAAATATCTTTGATCCGCCACGAAATTAAGTAAGCTATGGGCGTTTGGGCTTGCAGCGACTCAAACATCGTTCTTTGCTATAATAACATGTGTTCGCAGCTGTGGTGCAACAATAACATCGGCCTTTACTGCCATCAATGCATTTTGATAGTACGCATAGTGATTCATCGTTCTTGCTCGCGTCAAGACCTTCTTTGTTTACGCCTATTAAAAACAAAATAAACAATCAAAAACATTACAGATAATATGATTTTTTTTTTTTAGTCAACTACAGATAATATGATTATAAGATTACAATGGTGATGGTGAAAAATGATGAACAAAAGCGAAACTATGTATGTATAATTGCATATGTACATACATTCATCAAGAGGAAAGAAGGAAACCAAGATGATGCACAGGATAGCAAACTGGGATGATGACATCATTGTGAATTTGTGATATTCTTCTCAAACTAAAAAGTTTTTGTTGTTTTGTTTTGTTTTGTAGTTTTTTTAAAGAATGTTTTGGGTATGTCTTGTATGGTGATCCATAAAAAACTGCTAAATTTGTTTTGACTAGCTATGTTTCCTCTCCATCTACTTCTATTAATAGTATATTAATGTCTTTTTTGCTATTAAGTATTTAAGTTGTTCAAATAAAAAAAAAATCAAATTTCGAATAATCAATGTTAGGGCTTATAAAATGTCAAACCCCTAAACCATTTCTATATACAATAACGACATTGAGATAACAGTGTTAAGTACATTTTATTTTATTTATTTACTTTTTAAAATGACGATATAGTGTTAACTTTTATTGTTTTGTAACAAAATCATCGTTAATATTTGCAAGGAAAGTTTTTAACATATATACAAAGGTTCTAATGATATGTTTTAAGGAGAGGATTTATAGAGTTTTTTTCTTGCACATAAGTGGTAGCCATATGGATTATAAGCAAATTGGAAAACATATCATATCTTTGCATGATGTGGACATAACCGTATTAGCCCAGACGATCTTGCGTAAACGTCAGGTAAAATCATCTCAGAAGATCTAAGAAATGTAATGGACAATTATTGGAGGCTACGATAGTCGAAGCCGAGGCCGATCGTGGACACCCTGACCAATGTTTCCTAGGCGAGCTTACCTTCACTAGCTCTTCACTTTCCTCATTTACTTATGTTGTTCATTATCAACTAGAGTAAGTGTTTGCTTATTCCTCTATCTCATTCAATTTTTGCTTTTAACCGTATGACCCAAGAAGTCATAAACTTTGTAACCAATACATTGTATTTATATTTGAATACTTTTTATCAAAATGAAAAAAAGGACTTTCTTTTTCTTGCTCATAACTCATAAGTGGTAGTGATTTAAGGACCTTTAGACACATACATTACAGTAACAAACTATTAAGGTAAAAAAAACATATTATTAATAATTAACTAGAACAAATAAAAAAAATAATGAATAGCAAAACAAAAAGAAAAAGAGAGAAAATGGACTCCAACCAAACCTGTATTATTCATATTAATTATGGAAAATAAATAAAACGTTATTCAGGTTTCTTAAATCCTTATAATGGAGGTCGCGAGTTAAGTTATGTCTTGCACGCAGCCGTACACTCTGCTTTGCTTTTATAACACTTATTCCCAGCTTTCTTGATACAACAAGCACATGATCGATTTTTGTCTTTATCGTTGCAATTGATTGAATATCACATATCTTTACCTGCATTGATCTCCTCAAGCAGACCTTTGCCAATTTCACCTAAATAGGAAAAAGTAACCAACAATATCATTTGATTATGGAAGATATATATGATTATCTGATTGCATTGGTGATGGTTGTAAATGATACATACATTCATGAAGAGGGAATAAAGAAATCAGGACGATGCAAATGATAGCAAACTGTGATGTCGACATTGTTTCTTGTGCTATGATATTCTTACGATACCTACAAGTTTTTCTTGTTTGATGGTTGAATTCCCTACATAATATATATAGAAAGTATGTAACTAGTAGTGCATGTCTTGTAATAATATGGTGATCCATAAAAAACGGTTAGATTTGTTTGACTAGGATTTTTTTTTTTCTTTTTCTAACTATTGATGTAATTAACTCTCTTTTTTTCTCCCTTATTACGTTGTTTATAGAAACAGTCAGATAGCGAGTCATTAACAAACTTCTTCGGACCCAGAAGTAAGATAATTGTTCGAACGGGTCGGTTCGGGTCGGGTACTCAGATTTCTGGATAATTCGGTTTGTGGCAAAGGTTACCGCAAATAACCGAATTTTTATTCGGTTTTGGATCGGCTAAAATCCGTACAAAATTTTGTATCGGTTCGGATATCAATTTCGTATAATTTTGTGAAATTTGGTTTGATCAGGTTAACTTTGGTTAGGAAAATAAAAATAAAAATACAAAAAATATGGGTAACCATTCATTTCATCGAACCGAACCTTACAAAAGTTGCAGATTGGTTCGCCTCCAATAACCGAATCCGAACCGAAATCACCAAAAACCGGTTCCGTTAACAATCGCAGGCCGATTAAAAACTATCATTTTGTATTTCCCAGATTTTGAAGTTTCAAATTTTAGTATCCGATGCAGCTTTGACTCATTGTACTTGTATTTGCTTTAGATAAACTTTCATATAACCAAAATATGGTATGATTCTTTACATACAAGCACATTCAGCTCCTCAAACGTGGTTACTATTGGACTAGAGTAAAGCAAAGACTTGCACACAAAAACAAGAAACCAAACCTACATTGGTTTCAATTACCAGCTTTAGGCAAAGCTGCCATGAAAGAGTTGTATGATGACTCGAGATCAAAGTGAAGTTGCCTTGACTGCTGTTCCGTAAGCTCATCGGCTGCTCCCATCTTCGACAACCTCACAAGCCATTCTTTCATCTTCGTCTTCCCTTCGAAATCCGGAGGTAGAATACTCAGTTTGTTGAGAGAAGCCGATAGATCAGACAAGAGAGGATAAACCTGGTCAACAGCAAGCATGTTTAGTTTCAAGGAATCCATTGACGTGATGAAGTTCTGTACACATTCAGCAACAATGGATGCAGAGTTCGATGTAGATGCTGCTACGGTAGCTCGGTGTTCCACTGTGGCGGGAACACCTGATGTCACCAGGCGGTATAGAGCGGCTGGACAGTCCATTTTGTATGTGTCTGCAAATCTTTTGATGTTTGGTACTGTGTCTTTGAGTGTAGCGGATAGAGTTTTGAAGTGGACGATGAGTTTTTGGCATTCGGATTCGTACTCGGAAGGAGAGATTAGGTCTCTGATATAAGCTTTCTCGAGCTTCTCTGTGGCTTTGATGATTGCAAAAAGCTCTGCGAAATTCTCGTACATCTCTCTTTCACGCTTGTCATTCCATAATTTGACCTCCATCATCTTTTATCGTAGAGCGAGTCAATCTATGGAGAAGAGAATAGGACACGCACAAAGAGTAAAAGAACAAGAGCTTCCTTCCTGTATCAATGACCAGACAGACACAAGTTCGAATTCTAATCCCCAAACACAGGTAAAAACGAAATTTCAAAAGAAGAAAACATCGAATCAAGAAGAAAAGAAAAGCAAACAGAATCATCTAAAGAAACCCATAAACTATCAAGAGGCTGATAGTTCCTCACTAAGCTTCCTTAATCTTGTTAGAAGCACTCTAATGCCCCAAACACAGTCATATGAGTTTTAGATTTTATCAGAAAAGATCAAACAACGAAGAAAAGAAAACCAAATATAACCATATCTAATCTATCAAGAAGCTAATTTCTTCATTAAGCTTCCAATATCTTGCTTTAAGCAATTAAAATCCCAGATTTCTTCATCCAACGGACCCAAGTTAAAACTTCAAACGCCGAACACAGTAACAGAATTTCAGATTTAGCAGATAACATCGAACAAAGAAAGCCCATAAGCTATCAAGAAGCTAAGAACTTCACTAGCTTCCTATATTCCACTAGAAGCAATCATCTTCGTCTAACAGAGTCAACAATGGAGATAAGAGAAAAAAAAAGAGAAAGAGATGTTACTTGCACAAAGTTCTCCAGAGAGAGGTGATTACGTAAGGGGACAGAACAACACAATCAACGAATCAATCTGCACCAAATTTAAGCAAAACTTAGAGACTAATTGGCTTGAATAAAGACTCGTGTGAGGTGATGGGTCGATCAAAAACCACAAATTCAACTAAATTAGAGGAAATTACAATCATTGAATTCCCAAAATTCGATTTGTTGTTGCTCTACCCTAAATCATAAACAGATTCGATATTAAACACATAGCAATATCTGAAAAGCTAGAGCTAAGAAGATTCGTAAATTATACGACTTTGAAAGTAAAGAGAGGAAAAACTGACCTGAGAAGTGAGAATCTAAGAAAAATTTCTGATTCGAGCAAGTTGAATGAGAAAGAGGATATGTAAAGAAGGGAAGACTCTAGAACTAAAAGAAGTATTGAGGTTAAGTAAGAACTAATAAGAGAAACTCCAGGTATCTCGTTAAATTTTCACATTTAAGAAAATAAAAAAATAAAAATAAAAAAAGAGAGAGAATGAAAATCAGTTCTAAATTTAGAACCTTTGAAAAATTCATGAGAACCCTTTTAAACCCCTTTTAATGGACACATGCTTCTTTATCATTGGTTCAGATTTATTTTTGATAAATCAAATATCATATAACTTAAAAGATCAACTAAATAGTTTATATGTTATTATTTTTTATTATAATTTTTTTAAAAATTCATAAAATAAAATTATCTATCTATCAAATTCCATTATGCATGAGTTAAAATTATATTTTAATATTAATTTTAATTGATATTAATTAAGATTAATACAATAATATTAAATAATTATTGTTTTGATTAATACAATAATAATATATATTAAAACAAAAATCTGAGATTTTGAATACTAATATTTTATGATATTTTGTTAAATATATATAAGTTTTAAAAATAACATATTTAAAAAAAATTAAAATTATGTTAAATAAAAAACTTTGTGAGTATTTCACCAATGGATATATAAATACACTAAGAGTTTCTTAAAATAAAATATATTAAAATTATTAATATTAAATTGATGAGTATCTCACCAATAAAGATGCTCTAAGAATAAAGCGAGAAGATCATCACCATTAAATCTAAAATAAAATATTTAATGATAAATATTGGACCACTGACTAATTCAAAATTCCAACCCGATTTTTTTTAACAGGATTATAGTCGGACCGGTGTAACCAGGTTGGGTCTATAAAAATTAAAAACTACCAAGTTGCTTTTGAATTGGGTCAAGGAAGAAAGGTTGAGAAACGCGTTTTTTTTTTTTGCTACCAATTTTATATCCCTCCAAAGTGCATATGAACGTAAGGAAGATTTGCAAGTTTTGGTTATAGATTAAGAATTCATTTTTTTTTAACATTAAGCAAATATATTAAAGTAGCAATTTTGAATAGAGGGGAAAAAAAAAACATATGAGTGAATTGTTTGTTGATTGTAAAGATTATGGCCCTTACCATTTTTGAATAAAAAGGAAACATCGGCTACATTAAAACGTGATTTGATCCCGTCGACTCGCTTAACAAATAGATGTCACCGTCTCAGCGTTTTAAAGCCTATGACATTTATGATATTACCGAACCATATATTTACACAAAAAATTATAGAAATTTTATTACTTTATTATCTTATAGATTTTTGTTAATTTTTGTACTAACCTAATTCTAGACTAATAAAATTAATTATTTTATTTTGTTTATTAATTTACCAAATATTAATTTATAGAGGTTTTAATGTACTTTAATTTTGTATACTTATTGACAATATTCCTCATTGACTTCCAATATGATTATAGATTGAGCTACATAATCATTAAATCAAGATGAATATAGTAATATGTGTATTTGTTCACAAGATTCACATAATCAAATCTAAAGACAACACATATGATCACATCTAACCATATACGATACAATAAGACCAATTTCGTTAAATGTTGTATATTAACATTTTATAACTTTTCATCACTCCGACGACGGAAAAGCTTGTAACGTCTTAGAGATTCCAACCTCTGCAATTTCATCTCATCGTTGAATTTTCTAATGAAAGCGTCGACTCGTGAATTAAGCTCATCTCTTCCCATCGACAACTCTTTTTTCAACTTCACCCACGACGGAATCCTCTCCATCAACTTCGTTCCCGGTTGCGCCGGCGACGGTTGCGGCACCGGAGGCCTCCTCGCTCGCGACGGCGACGGACACGACGACGTTGTGGACATTCTTGAGTCGTTTCTTGAAATGACGTGGCTTTGCCACGTGTTAGGATTCGCTGGTTGTTTTTCGGCCTTGACTCTCTTCCACATCTCTTCCATGGTCTCGTCATCACCCGATTTGTCATCTGATATAATCCATTTATACAATTATATACAAACTTGTAGTTAGTTAATTAAGATTTGTTAATCACAAAAATAAATAAAAAAATCTAACTAGATGAATTCCAAATTTGTTTTTTTTTGTAAAATTATAAGTTAACAAGTGTTATTTTTAATAAATAATGATTTTGCAACGAAAACCGTGATTACATGAAAATATCATTTCAAAAAGAATGTATGTATTAATAGTTCATAGATTAGTTGGACAAAAATTCTATATACCATATGTATATATTTTTTTGGTTTTTATTTGTAAATTATACAAGTACTATTTACAGAATTACGTACGTACCTTAATTACATACTTTTGGAAATTTTTCATTTGGATTGGATAATTATGTTTAAGCATATATGATTTTCGAAGTAAGCATATATGATTTTCGAAGTGATCGGGTAGAAAATACGAATATTGAGATGAGACTGATAGAAGATTCTTTATATTTGAAAGTTCCATTCCAAGTATATAAACTAACAAGTCTAACAATAATACCTTGTGGAAAAGCCTTCAACGGAGCAGTAGGTGGACGTCGGAGTCCGGCAGCCTTCTCCGGCGCCGTTGACGGAACACGAACCTCCGGGGAAGAAATCGGTCGACGAACCTCATAAGATCCCCCACTCTGATCTGGTCTCACCGGAAACTTTTCTTCCTCGTCAACCTTGTTCTTGTATTGATCAAACGAAGAATCGGACGAGTTATTGGAAGAACGGTCATGGTCATGGTGATCATGTTCATAATGGTATGTATCATCATCATGGTGATGTTCGGTGGCCGGAGAGTCAGATCCATGGCCGGAGACAGAAGCGGAGGCCGCGAGAGCGAAGATGATGGCGTTGATGATGATGAAAAGAGGGTTAAAAGTAAGGAGAGAGAAATGAGTTCCGGAGACGGAGAAGCTCAACGCCGATCTGAGCATCAGTGATATGGCTCCGACTAAGCCTGAAGAGATGATCCATGCCCTCGAGGTTAACATTATTTTCTTCTCTCTCGCGTGTGTGTTTTTATTTTATTTTTATAGCTCTATTCTGACTATTCATCAAAATTAAAGCCTTTGCATGGTTTGCTTATATAAAACCAAAGGTGAGAAAAACAAAATCTTAAGAAAATTAAATATTCTAAAAAAATAACAGTTATTATTATTTTTAAAAAAATAATTTTTACCTTTACCACGTATATTCAAATGGTCAAATACAACTGAAAAAGTTATTATAGAACCACAAGCACCTGCATCGAATCATACCAAATTCTATATTACAGTATAGAATTATAAGTTAAAGTTAATTGTTCCACTAAAATGCACAATTAATGTTCGCCAAATTTAACTATTACCATTTAGACCCTTAAATATACATAAAGTCATAAACTATAATAGAATAACATGAATGTTAATTATGTTAGAGTTGCATGGAAACTGGAACTAGCCAATTAGGTATGGAAATTTAATTATGTACGTCGATTTATTCAAAGATGGTTGAAAAAAAATATACATTTGGATTTAATACGTAACTTGTGTCGACACTAATTGATTATTTGATAAGGTCTAAAGGTCATGATATTTATATTGTTCTGTCATATCTCACTGCGGAAAATATCAAAACTTATTTTATGATTCTTTATTGAATCTACGAGATAAGGCTGAGAAGTATTTTATTAGAGATGACTGAGAATTATTACTTTACAATTTTATGTCCTTTTAAGGATTATAGCGTTGTTTTAAAAATCGCTAACGTGAAATTTCAAGAACTATTGGAAGTTCATCGAAGACTGTATGTATAGAATATATACTATATATATGTACTTTTTGTGTATAAAACGATAGTAATTAAATATTTTGTTGCATTTTTCCATCGTTATACATGTTTAATATACGAGTAAGGTGAAGTTGGATGGGGACCTAAAGATATTTCATATTTGCTATTATATACGATGCTTACAGGGATCTACTATTCTAGTTTGTATATAATATATGCATGCCTTAGTCTATAAGCTTATGAAGTCAAGTAAATATCATACATTATTTACACTCCTGACTTTGCATGACATTACTATGTAATGTCTTGCCATGCATGATACATATTGCATACATAATAGACGATCACGCATACATTGGTAATTTGGTATACATAATATCTAGGTTATTTACAAATTATTGGAGCTAAATCCGAACCAAAAACGATTTTAGACCATTTGGTATCTGTTTTCTGTATATTGATAAACCGAAATTTTGCACTTCTATATACTCTTTTCAGTTCACTAAAATTGGTTTTCTACATTTTTTGTTTGTTTGAAGAATTCTTTTAGATTTTTTCTCTGTAAATATTATATTAATTAAGATCAGAAAAATACAAACTTCAAAAAAATGTTAATAGAGATATTTGAATAAATTGTATTAGTAGTGGTTCATAATATTTGGAAAGTGTTTAGTGTGGAAAAATGATGTATTATTATTTTCAAAATGAAAATAATTTTAAAAATAATTCTTAAATGTTTTTTAATATGTGAAAATCATTTTTTTTTTTTAAATCACGTGAAAATATTACAGTATAAGTTTTGCAATTGATATCGACTTTCAACTTTCAACATTTGTGAATTAAAATTCTATTCGATTGCGCAAATATGAAAATTATAATCTATGCAATTATGCATCATGCATGCATGTATGCACTACATGAGTTTGGCAGCTTTGGCTCATCAATTAAGATGTGTGTTCTGTTTCCACAATTGACAGAAAGTATATTTAATGGACAACTATATATAATATGTAGTTTAGCGTGGAAATTTTGTATCAATACAGCTAATTTGAAAGAAAAAAATTTAAATCAAATGATGTGATGAAGTTTCGAGGGCTCTTACCTACAGATTAGGTTTGCATCACCCAAAGATCTCAATCGGTCACACACACATCATCATGAGTCATAGCATCGACACAATCCATCAATTCAAGTGCCTGGATATGACTCATATGTCGTTGACCAAGTCAAATCCAAGTCGAGTGAAAATAAAAGAATTTGCATTGCAATATAGTTTGAATCTTGATTTATAAAATTTTATGTGGAAGGTCAAAACTTAAACATATGTTGTTCGTAGATATTCAATTATCGACTTTGTAAAAACAAATTATCATATACATACGCTCCATTAAAATGAAGCGTGATCAAAATATCAAATAACGGAACTTTACTGTTTATTATTATTTTCTATCTTTTTTTATCAAAAGATTAATAGAATGTGAATATTCATACTAAGAGCAACATCATGACATTAACTAACAAACTTTGAATTATCGAATATATATATGACAAATTTCAATACATTTTCGATTTATAAAATTGACAAATAAGTTTTTGAAGCCCAATATCAACATAGAGAGCATGCCAATCACTCGTGTGCTATGCGAAAGTGAAATCAAGAATAAAATTAAAATATTCTTTATTTTTTCTTATATTTATTGATATATTTTATTGTATCATAAAAAAAAAAATGATACTATCAAATCCATTTGGTTGATTTTCAAGTGTACATGTTTTATTTTAAATTATAATATAGAATTTAAAATATGGTTGTTCGATTTTAAAACAGCAACGATTTCTAAACCTTATCCGAAACGATTATTGGTATATTCTATAGACATTTGATCATAAATAAGGAGCATTAAATTGGGGTTATGATCCAATCTACACTTAAATCGGCAGCTTCTTTCTCAAGAAACTTATTGAGGTTTATGCAGATTTCTTCGATAGTTCGTTCCTCTCTGTTTTTCTTAATATATATATTATATTATGTTGATAATTTTTATTCTTCTTATATTTCTTCAGCTAATTGAGTTTACTTGAGTTTAGTCAATCTAATTTAAGGACTTCAATTATTTTCAACCGTTGAAAAAAAATCTTAGTAAACCCAAGAATAACAGCTAACCTCTAACGGTAATACTCAGGTTGATTTTGCTCCTACGAACGCCAAATTTAAACCTTATCTACTCTCTTTCTCTCTGCTTCTGCAATTTTTAGCAAAACCTTGAGGAGAATTCTAAAGTGTTTTGATAGAATTAACAGTGATTATAATAGTCAACGATATCTATCATTTGAAACTTGTCTAATAATAACCAAAAGAGTTAGAGATAGAGAGAGATTGAAGATCTCGTCGGGCTTCAATCTTTCTAGGGATTTTGGACTGATTTTATCTCCGAGATTTATTTTTCTCATTCTCTGCTCAAAAGGGTTTGAAGAAAGAAAGAAAAGACAATCTTTCTTTCTTGGCACATCTTCTTTTAACAGAATTACCTGAAAACATATTCCTTAAGAAATAGAAAGAGAATTGGATTCTCTTTCTAATGGATTCTCCTGATTAAATTTAATCCCTTTTTGGTTGAAAAAATCGATTTTTCGACTTCAAAACTCAAAGATGTCGAGCGGGAGGCTTTGCGGCTTCACGCCAATAACCTTCTGTCGCAAGCTCTCAAGATTGCAGGTTTTTTTCTCTTTTACGTTATATGTCTTATCAAGATTACATTATAGTTCTTATCAAGATTGTAGAACAATACAATCTTTAATTTCCCGGACTTGTTTAAATATTAGTATTAGGGACAATATTATAGAAATTTCAAGGCTTTCTAGCTAGTTTCTAATGTTGTTCTTTTAGGTTGCGAGAGGGCTTGCTCTAAAGAAGCTTATCAAGGGCAAGCACGAGTTTAGACGTGCATCAACATCAAAGAACAATGTCGAAAGAAAGAACAGTCAAAAGATCAAACGCACAACTTCACAAATATCTTCAGTTGCAGAAGCTTCTCCAAAGAGCTTAAATTCTACAAAACAAGTTGTCGCTTCAGGCGGCGCGGTGACTCCTTTGTCGGTAAAGAATGAAAAGAAGAAACCGAATACACCTAGAAACAACAATCACGAAGGTTCTTCGCCGAAATGTATGGCCAATTTCATTTTAATGGTGGAATTGAGGAAGAACATCTTTGCTTTCAGAGATATGATTGATTTGCCTTCTCTTGATGGCTCTCTATCTGTCACCGAGGTGATCATTTCTAGGGCATTTGAATATTCTTGGTTCAATTCGGTTCCGGTTTAAAACTTTTAGTTCGGTTTGACTCAGTTTATATGCTCACCACTATTAGAGAGTGTACTATAAGATCTTTATGTCCTTTTTGTTTCTTGATTTTTAGATCATAACACATACAATGAAGGATCTACAAAAGCTTTCTCCAGAGATTGTAACAATTAATCAGTCTTTTGAATTGGAAGGAGCTGAAATGGACAAGGTACACTAAAGGATTTTAACAGTTTTTGAGTTACATAATAAAAACATTCCTACAAAAAATAACTAGAAATAATTCTTGAGTTAGCGAAAAAATCGTCATTTGTTTACTTGATGAGTCTTGTTGATCTGATTGATGAATCCCAGAAATGCCCCAAAAACAGATGTTGATTTTCTTCTACGAAGATCTCAGAGCTATTGGAGATTCTTGGATTATGGATAGTGACTGGATTTATCGATCTAAATACAAGAATAGTGGAGTTGGGAAGAATAAGTCTGATCGTCTCGGTTTGTTCACTAAACACTTTCTTGATTTTGTTTTGTTGAGAATCTTGATAAACGTAGAGACTAAGGTTTTGATTGGTAAATCAGCAGAATACTAATCAAAAACCTTAAAAATCAAACTAGTCTTGACTTTTTTTGGCAGTGGAACATGTATTAGCAGCTCTTGATGGACTAATCAAGATGACAAAAGAAAGATTCGGTATGATGGATCTTGAATCTGATGGAAGAAAGAGCTTTACAGCAAATGGTGTTTCGTCAGAAGCAAGAAGGAGCTTTACAAGATCTGTGTCTTATTCAGAAAGTAACAACTCTTTTTACCCATCTCCATTAACACCGAGGTCGGTTCTTCCCGGTACGATGATGAGTAACTCAACATCTCCAAGTCTCTGGAACTTAAGAGCTCAAGCTTTGGATAAGTTAAGCCCTGTTGATTTGAAGCGCCTCGCTATGCAGATCTTGTCACATAGAGATTCAGAGAGTGTTGTTGATCTTGATCTTAAGAATGGCATCGAAGAAGGAAAAGAAGAGAGTGAGAAATCATTAGAGCAGGAAGAAGAAGAAGAAGAAGATAACGATTCCTCTCTATCAGAGTCAGAGCATGAAATTGAAACAGAGGATCATAGCAAAGATTCTGAAACAGAGCATCATATCAAAGGTTCTGTAACAGAGCATCACATTGAAGGTTTTGAAACAGAGCATGAGATTAAAGGAGAGCATCATATTGAAATTTCTGGAACAGAGCATGAGATTGAAGCAGAGCATCATGTCAAAGGTTCTGAAACAGAGCATGAGATTGAAACAGAGGATCATAGCAAAACGATAACTTTGACTAACACAATACAATCTTTTCAAGAAGAAATCTCAGTAACTCAACTGGCTCCACCTTCTCCACCACCACCACCAGGATCGCCGCCACCAACGGTCTCGTTGTTCAATAAGAAAGCTACTCCTCTCTCACAACCGCCACCACCATCATCACCACAGCCAGAAAAGAAATGTCTGGCTCCTCCACCGCCACCGCCACCTTCAAAAACACATGATTGTGGAGATTTTTGTCAACTTCCTAAACCGCAATCTATAAATGGCGATAATGGTCCGTCTATGCCGGCACCTCCAGCACCACCGGGTAGCGCAAGATCCTTGCGTGCCAAGAAAGCAACAAGCAAATTGAGAAGATCAGCACAAATTGCAAATCTTTACTGGGTTCTCAAAGGGAAGCTTGAAGGCCGTGGCGTTGAAGGAAAACAAACAAAAGCAAGTAAAGGGCAGAAGAATGTTGCAGAGAAATCTCCTGTTAAAGGTGCAAGATCAGGAATGGCTGATGCACTTGCAGAGATGACAAAAAGGTAAAAGACTTGCGTCACAAGTCATGTTTATATGTCTTGAGATTTGACTCCTTCGTTTTTGTCATAGGTCGAGTTATTTCCATCAAATCGAAGAAGATGTTCAGAAATACGCGAAATCAATCGAAGAATTGAAATCTTCAATACAAAATTTCCAGACAAAAGAGATGAAAGAGTTGCTCCAGTTTCATAGCAAAGTGGAATCTGTTCTTGAGAAACTAACTGATGAAACTCAAGTACGTTTTCTCCATGTCTACTGATCGAGTTGCGATTGCTCGAAATATTTGTATATGTATAAAACTTTCTTTTGATTCTTTAGGTTCTCGCGAGGTTCGAAGGTTTCCCTGAGAAGAAACTAGAAGCCATAAGAACAGCTGGTGCCTTGTACAAGAAGTTAGATGGGATTCTAGTTGAGCTCAAGAACTGGAAAATTGAGCCTCCACTAAACGATCTTCTCGACAAGATAGAGCGTTACTTCAACAAATTTAAAGGAGAAATCGAAACGGTGGAACGAACAAAAGACGAAGAAGCTAGAATGTTTCAGAGACACAACATTAATATCGATTTCGAAGTTCTTGTTCAAGTCAAAGAAACTATGGTTGATGTTTCATCAAATTGCATGGAGTTAGCACTAAAGGTATCTATCTATACGGACAACCCAAGAACTTGATTCTCGGCGATGAAACTGATCTAGATCTCTTTGTTTTCTAGGAGAGGAGAGAAGCGAACGAGGAGGCAAAGAACAGTGAAGAAAGCAAGATGAATAATATTAAGGCAGAGAGAGCTAAAAGGCTATGGAGGGCTTTTCAATTTGCTTTCAAGGTTTATACATTTGCAGGAGGTCACGATGAACGAGCAGATCATTTAACAAGACAACTTGCACATGAGATTCAGACAGATCCTGATCAAACCGACTCATCGATCATGTCTTAAAGCCAAAAAAGCTGAAACGAAGAAGAAATTGCTGCTTGAAGATAATTGCAATATAATATTTTTGTGGGTCTCTAGTTTTGATTTTACACCAACTCAAAATAAAAAAATAATTTTTTTCCATTTCCTATATACAATTACATGACATAACATGGTGTCGATAGCTCAAGTGGTGTACGAGCTGGCCATTCAAAAGATAGAGTTGAAGGTCTCTGATACGAGGAAATTTTGGGTTTAAGGCGTATAACTTCTTAGTTATCCAGAGAAACAAAAGTAATTACATGAGTCATGACATAACACGGTGTCGATAGCTCAAGTGGTGTACTAGCTGGTCATCCAAAGGAGAGAGTTAAAGGTCACGAGAGTTCGAGTACTACGAGAGTTCGAGTACTTAATCTCCTCTAGTCTCTGATCCGCGGAAATCATGGGTTTAAGGCCTAGAACTTCTTAGCTATCCAAAGAAACAAAAGTAATTACATGACATAGGAAGCAATCAAGCAAAGATCTTAAGAAAAAGTCAACGCAGTGCCAAGAGAAGATAAGCTTCAAAAGAATCCATCAAAGTCAACGACATACTCTTCTTCAAGAATATTATATTCCATGATCATCTCGTTATTGTCTCGGTGATCCTCTCTTTCTGGATCTTCCTCGATCATATCAATGTCTTTTTCTTCTTCTTCTTCTAGAGGTTCTTGAGAGAAGAAGGCTATTCTCTTCACTTCCCTTTCATCTTCTGTCTTCAAAATCGAATCTTTCAACATCAAATCATTGTGATTATTAGATCTATTGGAGTCAAATAATCTGATAATCTTGAAGTTGAGTTAAGCTTGAGTTGATAAAACCAAAGAAAAAAAAAAAACAACTTGAGTTGATGAGTTTTGTAATAGAACAACTTACTTATCTTTCTCTTTCCTAAAGATGTTTCTTCTTCTTCATCTTCTTCGGATAGAAAAGGATTTTGCATCTCTGGGATCTCTTCTTTGTTTACTTCCATGAGAGAAGAGCTTGAGAGTTCATAGAAAAACATAAAGATGTTGTCGTTTGACATTTGGAGATGAACAGATGTCTTAACACACAAAAAAAGAAAAACATAAGGCTAGTGGATTTTACCAACAACGAACTCTGGTAATGAAGTATATATAGTAGAGACATTTGCTTAAAAGGACTTTTAAACTACTTGAATATGACAGTCTATTAATGCGCGTGAGAAAAGTAATCGCCTCCGGTTCGGTTCGGTTCAATTATATTGACTATTGGTCAACGTTGCTTTGATGGTTAAGATTCTGAGTTGTATGATTTCTACAAAGCTTTTACTGTGATTTTACCCTCTAATTTACAATGCTTTGTAATCGCCAGAGATTCCCGTATGATTCTCGTGAATTAAGCAATAAAGCTGGATCGGAAAAAAAAAATGAAAAAACGATTTGTTTCACAATCTCTTAAAACAAAAACAAAAAAAAAGTGAAAGACATCAAAAGGTTTACACCAGCAAAATATGTGCATAAGAGCAAAAGCAAGAACTTGTTAAGTGAAACTTGACAGTTTAAAAATGCATGAGTCAATCTGTACAAGACCAACAAAAATGGTGCAGTGTTGTAGCATACCGTCAATTTTTAAGCTCCCAATATGGTAATCTCACAACAAATTAAGAACCCTGCAGCAATATGACAGAATCATCTATTAGTTGTATGGTCTTGAGAAATAATCTGTAACCAAAGCAAATGAAGATAGATTCATACCTACGTTTACAAACATACCAACCAAGGTCAACTAATCAACTTCAAAATGAAACCACCGTGGGGAAAAACCGGGATACCATAAGTGTGGTGCCACGAACGGTGGAGGATATCAAAGCAGCGTCGTCGTAACCAGAGAGACCCAAAAGACCATGCTGCTGCTGGATCCAAACGAAAAAAACTTGCTCAGGAGTCAAGACCATTGCTTAAAGTGAATTTTTTTGCTACGGAGAGAAGAATACCGTCGTCTTTAAAACTCCCAAAATATGGTAAACCTTCTCAGAACAGTTCAACTTCAACAAATCTGGAACCCTGCAAATATGATGAAATCAATCTTATTAATGAATGTCCTTGAGAGTAATAACTAATAAGTAACATATAATAAGATTTTGATTCATACCCAATATTTGCTTCAAGTGGTTTTTTTGCCAGAGAGAATGATGGAAATCTGTAGGCCTCTGCTAAAGGCTTCATTGAACAAGATCCGAGTTTGCATATTCTGAAAACCAGGCAACCATGAAAGCAATGCAACTGGAGCCATAACTATCAACCCGAAGCACAGGTCGTAGAGGCGAGCAACAGAGATTACTGTGTCCCAGACCACTGTTGATACCAGAAACGGTCTCAGTACTTGAGCAATGGAAATCAATCCCCAGCCTGTAGGGATGAAAGCCAAGAGACTTATCAACAAATCAACAACGGTAAGTTTAGTGAACTGCAGCATCATCACGACCACAAGAACCGTGATCATAATTACTAAGAACTGAATGAATCTGTATTTAATATGCTCCTTGACAGAATATCTTTTCTGAGCATAGATTGTTGTGATGTATATCGCAGCAATCCCGATGATGCATGCCCAAGATACCAAGTAAACACCAATGCTGGTCCGATTATCTGCAATGCGAAGATGGTACACAATACTATACTGGAAAAAGAAGAACCGAAGATCAAGTATAATCTCAAGCAGTTTTCCCCATACTCCGGTTGTTCTCAGATGATCTTGCTCCTCATTCCACCACGTAAACCAACTCTGATCTGCTTTCGTAAACAACCCGCCTCTGGACCATAGCCAACTGATGAAATCGTCGAAATCATTCACTGTCTTGAGCCAATCGAAACCAGATGGGTTAAACAGAAACGGAGAAATAATCCAAGATGTAACAAGGAACCAGCTCGAAATTGTCATTAGTATGTAAACGAATGAACTCTTAGCCAATGGGCTATAAGCCGCGTATACCAACAAGATAATCGCGAGCTCAATAGCCTTGATGAAATGAGTTCGAGCATACAATCTGTAGTTCTCATCAAATTTCTTATGCTCCACCACAAAACCTCTTCCAGTGGCACGATACTTGGCTCCACCATGGAGTATCGTCCGACCAAAGTAATGGGTTCGAGTTCCCATGGAAAACGTGTAGAAAAATGATGCAAGCTGTAGCTGCATTGTTATGAAGTCCCAAACTGCTGGAAGAAATCCACGCTCCAACGAGTTTTCAAGAATCATTGGAAGTGCGGTGAAAAGTCCTAGCTGAATAATAAATTGCTGATTTAAGATTGCACCAAGAGCTTCATTGCTGCTACTCCTATCCTTTGCTATTTTCTCAACACCACTAAGAGCTAGATAGAGCCGGCCCCACAAGAATGCATAAACAGTGAATACTATCAACATTGTGTTGAAGTAGTAGCCAACTGTTGTGTAGAAGAAAGAGAGCATTCTAAAAAAGTCAAGCCTGTGACCCAATCTGTAAACGTCTCTGCTTAATGCTTGCTCGCCATTACCACTTGCTACTTTGGCTTCAAACATAGATATCTGATTCAAACCCACATCTCTTCCCTTTCCTACCTGAATGTATTCATGATGAGTCACGTTCCCACCTCTTAAAGTGCAATTGAATCCAGCAAATATATCCTCACTGATATTTATCACTCTTGAGGCCTTGCTAATTCCACCCCGAGGGATGAACCAAAACCGATCAAATACATCAGGATGGCCATAATGCATCCTCACTTTCAGTGGGTTGGCAAGAACACGCTGTCCTAGGGTTACGAAACTTGTTTCCTGAGCAGACATGAACCATGCGAGTGAAGACACCGAACCAGTGAAAACTTTCTCACGGACTCCAAGAATAGTAGGCCTCCTAATGCCATAGTGATTCTTGAAAGATTCCAACAAATTCCTCATCTTAAGTGCCTCCTCAAAATGGTTATCTTGATTCATATCAATGGTCTGAATCGCATCACCTCGTGTAAATATTATAGCATGGTTTTGGTTTTCTGGTTTTCCCTCGCCAAGTTTCAAGGGGCCTGGCAGTCTGATTCGATAGATCTCCACCTCTCTCTGAAGTTGTTGATCATATTTCACAAGAACCGAGTAGTACTCGACCTCATCCCTTCCCAAGTCGACCTCATCAACATATGCAATACGAAGGGCCTCATGATTTTTCATCAGGAACAGAATCTCCTCAGCTCTATGGTCACCTTTTGCTCTATGTTGTCCATAAACTTGGCATGCCACAACATATGTGAATTTCATCATAGCACTCCCATACTCGGACCCTTTAAGCAAATGGCTTATACCACTAGCCATTCTGCTAATTTCCTGAGAAGGTGTGGGTTGCAGTGTGTTATCCCCACCATCATTTGTGTAGTAAGAACGGCGTGGCTCAGGAGCAATCTGAGTTCCCATCCTGATGTCCATTTCCGAAGCAGAATCAAGAAAGGCAAGCTTCTTCAAGGCACTATAATAATACATCATTCCTCGCACTGTTCTGGACAACGTCTGTCCCCTGTATGAAGCCCAGAGGCGAAGATCCCTAACCTTATTTGACCAAATATCATTCTCATTCTCCGCTCCCTCTCTACGCATCCGCTCCACAAAATTCACCCATTCATCTTCATATATTCTTTGAAGGTAGAATAGGGTGGAAATTCCATCCTCATTCTCAGCTCGGAGCATTTCTTGTCGATACATCACTTCCTCGTCGTAGTAAGGAGTCAACACACTGAAAGCCATCATTTTTTCTACACTGGGAGCCTGGGGCATGTTCATAAAGAGAGAGTTGCTAAAGAAAGCAAGACGCTCTCTGGCCTCAAGATTCTTGGGCACATTATGCATAGGATCTCTAGATGTAAGAATTGTATGGACCCGCCTTATCTGCCTATAAAAGACAACATCATCAGCAGGAGGGAGATTAATGGCATTGACAAACAGCAATTCGGTATCTACATCCAAACTAATGGGTGCCAAGCCAAGCTGCCTCAACTGCGGAGTGCTCCTCCTAATTCTTGGAAATTCCCATGCGCAGAGTTCATACAGAGCTTGCATTATATTCACAATCCTGAATACTTTCTTTTCTGGGTCCATCAGACGCTCAAGAAGTGATATTAGCTTGACATGAATCCGAAGTAGTACTGTCAGCTTATATACCTCAGTTACCTTTCCGTTTTCCACGCTTTCATCAATTTCCAAGAACAACTTGTTCAGTATGGATTCTTCCTCTGTGCCATTTTTAACAATTCTAAGAATCACATATTTGATGCTATCAAAAGCTTCCATAACAGCACAACGCCTGTACTCACTGCTACAGATTTTCGACCAAAGCCAGTGATCAGGAGCATCACAGAGCTCGTTTGCCTGGCTTAGCGCAAGTAGGAGCTCATTGCAAAGTAGGAAACACGGCCAACGAATAACCCGAATATTCCAACAATTAGGCGGCAACTCAAGTAGCTCAACCTCCCTGTCACTGATAAGGTCTTCCTCCCTAAATGTGAGGATTATCTCATTCCATATCAGGGCAAACCAAGTCGCCTCAACTTGACTAGATTCGATCTTGTTGAAAGGCTGACCAATACCATATCGCAACTTCAGCCGGTGAATAGCATCACGAACCTTCTTAAGCATTGTTGCTTTAGGGCTCAGAAGATGCTCTTCAGGTTTAAGGTTAAACTGCATAGCACTTGAAAAGAACTGAAATCTTAGTCTCAACTGATCAATGTTCCGGATCTCCCCCAAGTGGGAAAACAGACCAATTGTTGCACCTACAAGGGATGAGTAGATCGAGTACCAAATTTGCAAATCCATCAGATAAACCAAAATAACAGGGAGCCAGAGCATCACTACCGCTATTCTGGGAGTGCTGCCAAAAAACTCGTGCCAATTGTACCTCGCATTTTCTAGGTTCAGGAGTGCCCTGGTCGGAGCAATTAGAGGCCTGATTTGTAAGAAGTAACTGAATATGAATTTAGTGGCCAACACAACAACCCAAAAGATTGTATACTTAATATTGTCCATCAGGCCTTCCCTCATCCCACGACCAACAAAAACCTTGCTATAGAACCACCATGTCAGAAAGTACACAAGTCCAAGATTCAGCTCCTCGATCCAGTTCCTTATCCAGGGAACAATGAATAGTACAAGAGCCAACAACTCAGGCATAACATACACGAAAACTATCTTGAGAAACACGACAATCCTCTCGTTTGCAGCTCGAGACCACGTACCATCCGCATTTTTCTGGCTCCAAATCCTTGCGTAGAAGACCGAAAACAAAACCGTCCATGTCACAGCCACCACGAACTTCAAAATCAGTCTGACGAAAAGCCAGAACGTTTCTCTGCCCACCAAACTATACTGAGTACTAGCATCGAGCACAGATTGGAGCAACCTCAATCCCGCCCAGGAGATGAAAACGGTCAACAATGCAACCTGCAAAAAGAAGAATAGATAATGTCTTTACCAACACAACACAACTCAAAACACACTTTAGATCAAAACAAAGGAAACACTTTGAGACCTCCACATCGCGGTCTTGCCACGGAAACTTAACATCACTGGTAGCAACTATAATGGCTGCCTGCAAGTAGAGAAGCAATAAAATCCATAACCGATCAAAGCTTCTAAACACATTCCAAAATGATCTCTGCTCCACAAATCCAGTCTTCCCAACTCTACTGCTTTTGGGCGTGGTATCGAAGAAATTACTGGTGTATTCAAGAGGCCATTTAAGGCTCTTGAAGGCTCTCTTGCTCCAGAAATACTCGTTAATGTCGTCGTAATTTCTCCAGGCGGAGTGTGGTTTCGTCCCATTGTTGCTACTCTCAACCTCCGTCTTAACCGTCCTGTAAATCGGCATAACCACGCTCTTAAGATAGGCGCAATCACCGGAGAAGGAAGGCCAATAAGGCATTCCGGTCATATCATCAAACTCTCCGCCGAGCACTTTGTTGAGTTCCATAGCCATATGGTGAAATATGTAGCAGATACACTCGGGCATAAACCGGAGATTCGCCGATTCTCCCCAAATCAATAGATACAGAGCAACATAGAGAAGCTCGCGGCGGAGATTCAAAACGACGTTGGTTTGATGACGGCTATGGGCTGGGCTGGTGACGTGGCACCTCACTCCGAGGAAGGAGCACCAATTAGTATAGTTACGGAGCAGCTTCTTCCGGAATCGACGGAGAACGGTGGGATCGAGGCCGTCGGGATGACGTGGCGGCGGTTGGAGCCGCATTTGGGAGTTAGCTAAGTGGAGAACGAGATTCTCTCGCTGGTTCCGAACGTTGTCGAATTGGAAGCCGAAGAGAAGGCCTAGCCAGTCCATCAAGTCCATGCGAGGTGTGAAATCGACGAACGGCGGTTTCGGAAGGTCTCCGACTACTCTAAGCGCCGCCGCCGCCGCTCGAACCTCCGGGTACCGGAGCGACGGGTGCTCCGTTAAGAAGTCGTGGATCGGGATGATATTGTAAGTCTCATGCGACGGCGCGTGAAGCTGGTCACGGTCACGCGCGGTGGCCATCGATGGCCGCTGCCTCAAGCTGCTCATCGCCGGCTTAACGGTTTCTTTACTTGGAATCTTTTCAAAATAATTTCATCTTTTTTTTTTCTTTTTCGTTTCTTTAAGTTTTCTTTTCGTTTCTTCAAGTTTTCAAAGACAGTGACGGAACGAAACTGTGCATATAGATAATAATGATATTACTAAAAATAAAGTGAAGAGATAAGGATGTGTGTCGCGTCGTACAATAACACATGCTCCTTGAAGTATAATGATCGTTCGATCGCTTGAGGCTTTAATTAAAGATGTAATCGGACGGTGGAGATTAGGTGGGCCGAGCGTCCACGAAATGGAGACGTGTAGGGTTAGTGTAGTGGTAAAACACGTGCGAGTACGCGCGTGTCAGAAACTCGAGACACTTCACTGAGATCAAGAGAGAAACAAGACAAAACAGCATTATATCCGTTCTATTATGCTCGTGGGCTGCAAAACGGTAACGTTTTAATGAAGAATAAAATTAGAAAAGGGTTAAAATGACAGCGCATTGATGTATTCCGTTTTTATTTGTTTTTATCGTTTGTTTTTGAGTCTTTTATCGAGTCAAAGTATGTTTTTAGAGTCTTTTAGTCCTTTATCGAGTCTTTGCAGGTTTTAGGTCGTTTTGGATGAAAATGAGCCATTTTGGGTGCAAACGAACATATGAAGATGCAGAGTAGTGCAGAAGGGTCAGACGTTTGCCATTCTTTGAAGGGGTTTTCACCGTTGGATCATGTTCATATTTTAACACAAGATAGACACTGGAGTTAGCTTTCATTTGGAAGTGGTTTGAAGAGATTCTAATGGTGCGATCGAAAGTTATATCGATTTTCGTGAAGACAGATCCATCTGGCTCGCAGAAAAAGCAGGTGCAGGAATCACCAGATCGACCAGCGGGATCGATCGATCCGCCTTCCAAGGTCGATCCCAGCCCTGCTCGCAAGTCCAAATCGATCGGTCTCTCTTGGGATCGATCGATCCCTTTCCCAGACGAAAATTGGCAATTCTGAAACTTCTTTGTTTGCCCCATAACCATCCTAACTCAATCCAATTCGACCCTAGACCTATTTATACCTATTTTTAAGCCACTTGTTAGGCTATACTTCATACATACTTCATAATACACTTTATTTTTATTCTCTTTTTCTTTGGAGCTTTTGGGGAGACGAATCTCTGACTCTGTGACCTTTGGAGAAGATTTATGAACCCCAGTTTTACTTTTTTAATATTATTATGCAATTCTTTTCATCTCTTTGTGTTTTCTCTATTACTGTGTGCGAGTAATTTCACAGTTAGGTTTTAAGGTTTCAATGGATTCATGAATTGATAGACATGATTGTTAGATAGGGAATTATCTATTGGCTTCTTCATCTAGGTTGTTCTTAGTGCTGGAACTAGATTAGCTACCTAGTTTCTGATCTTAGGTTGTTTAGGTACAACGACAGTTAATTTGAATACCTGAAAGAACTTATATGAGCAGAGCGTCCTTAGCCAACGAAAGCTGATGTTAAGGCGTTTTGTGA